>NWSH02000296.1:6477899-6488228 GCA_002382865.2 Heliothis virescens | reverse complement strand
TATAATATGCCTGCCAAGTTTCATCAAAATCCGTCCAGTGGATCCTGAGATTAGCGTGTGCAAACAGACAAACAAACATATAAATATACCAACATTCTGCGCCCCGCGCACCGATTACCACGCGCCCCACCATCCACACGTCCCGCATTTCGAGTGAGTCCGGACATTGTATCATTGTATCGTCATCGATATAAAATATGTACCGAACTGTCTCTGTGCGTATTAAAAATATTACTTCCCGAGGGAACAACTTCCCGTACCCGGATAAAAAGTAGCCTATGTTGTTCCTCAGGGTGTATTCTATCTCTGTACCAAATTTCATCAAAATCGGCTCACTGGTTTAGGCGTGAAAGCGTAACAGACAGACAGACAGACAGAGTTACTTTCGCATTTATAATATTAGTAGGGATTAGGATTTTTGCGTCATTGATTGATGACAAGTACAGATAAAGAGTGTAAGGTCGTGATGGCTAATAAGTTTTTAAATTGCTTTTTATTCTTTGTCTTCTTCTTTTTGTGAAAGTTTTATGCAAACAAGTCATATCTCTTGCTTAATAATACAGACTATTTTAAAATTAAATGTAAACTCAACCTACATCCAGAGAGCAATCAGTAAGCATAGGAAATCGCATAAAAGTGGCAAAAAACACAGCAAAGTACAGAATATAAATGGAATTCCATTAAACATCCGTGTAAGCGATAACGCATTGAATTTCGATCGTAAAATAAAAATAAGAATTCATCCAGTTTATCTTTCCACTCGCTTCCACCAGTCCATAAATGGTGGGTGTGGATTGATTGATTGTTCTGTCGTAAAACTGAGTAACACTGAGGATTGCTGAAAGAAAAAAATACGTGAAAACCTGCTTAGACGAATCAGCTACATGTCTTGAACATAGGTCTTTGAAGATACGTTTTGAAAACAAGCTGCCAACTGCAATTGCTCACTGCACGTGCCGCTGCCGTTTCGTACAGTTACGGCACGTGCGATCGGTAGTTGCAGATAGCAGTCATAACGTACAGACAATGGCAGGTCAACGTATACCAATCTGTCAAATTTTACCAATCGAACATTAACCTACCTCCATTGTGATAAGGTTGAAAATCGATTGCAGAAATTTGACAGAGTGTGGTAATTTGCTGTGCTGTCGTCTGTACCTAAAGATAACAAGATAAGGTCATTTCTGAAAACCTGGTCAAGGTTTACTTCTCCTGTAACGTATGAGATTCAATTGCTATAATTTTAGGAAAATAATATATAAGTTCTAAAGTAAAATCAGCCTAGTACAAACACATACTCTTCTTTACCGAGTAACAAAGCTTATGGTGCACCATGACAATGAAAGATGCAAACACACTCGAATCTTCTATTTAAGTTTATACATCTAGCATCATTCGAAACTAGCAAAATCTTCGAAAAATATCCAACCAAGAAATGTTTTTTTTTGCGTAGTTTTTTTGCCCCAATCATATCATAATCTTCAGCATTTAATAAAAGCGATACATCATCCCGGTCTGTGTTAGTGCAAATTCATTAGATGGTGTAATTTATCATGACAATCCGAGGCCAGGCTACACCAATTAATGGTCGGTTAACCATCTCATTAGTGCATGTTAGATTTGGAATTACGCGTATTACGAAGATGCTTTGGTTCTGGAATCGACACTGCTTATGTCTTGCAAAATAAGCTACGATGATAGATCGCCATTGTATGTTAAGCATGGTATTTAAGGTAATTTGATTTTGGTATCGTTTCTAATTTAAATGTGGAGTTAAGTATCAGTGTTTCTATAGAAAGCGTGTGTACTTATAAAACAGGCAAATAGGAAGTCGCATTTATTTTTCACCTGTTCAGGAGATTTTACGTCCATATTAATATTTTTATTGTTTGCCTCAAACGTTTTGTCGTCACGAAACGTTGCGCTAGTGACTGCGCAGAAACCAATTCATGGTATCACGGGTAGCGGGTTTGAGAGAGGGCTATGGACACACGCGTGAACTTGGGCTCAGAATTCAGTTTTGGAACAATATCGAGTTTTAGGAGAACTGTACTCGATTTTCACTTTGTTATTGTGTCATTTTTTAGTAAGCTTCTATGTCAAATATCGTAACTACTCACCAACATATTTCCCACAAACAGCTCTCACAAATAGTTCCTAGATAACCCAAATTCCTAGAAATAGAAATCAAATACCATTAACCCTTCCTAGAATTGTACTTCAATGACAGCTGAATACTGTTACGGAAGGCTCACTCGGTTACAAGGTATTATAACCTATTTATACTATGATTAATTGACATTTCAGCGTACGGCCGGTTATCTCCTGAGGTTTGATTATGATCAGTTAGGCGGCTGATGAGTAATTAACTCCGCCATGATTTAGCATTAGTTGCCTTTGTAGCTCTAGTAATGTGGTTGGCGGTGGAAAAAATATGTTTCTGATTGCAATGGGTAATACAAAGGGTATCACCATTTATTTGTTTGGCTTCCATTTTAGATGCAGTTGAGTAATAATAATAATAGCATCCTAGCCGATTGTCGGCCACGGCGGCTGTTCTCATATAAGGAGATCAGCCAGCTGCGCAGGACATATTATAGCGCACAAGCACTTGCGCAGACTTAGGTGCACTCCCTATTTCCTCACTCTCTTAACCCGATGGGACGGCAGCATTTGAGTACCGGATACATGGAGCGACTGCCTATCTGACATCCACAATCCAGTTACGTGATGCCTAATAACCTGATGCTCCTAGGTAAGACTGGCTGTAAGATTTCTGGATTCTGACTACTCGTAAATACTACCATAAATGTTTGAATGATAGCTGGAGCCCACTAATCTAACGTGCATTCCGAAATACAGAGGAACTCGGCATGAGACGATGGTCACCCATTCACGGACCAACCGTGCCAAGGGGTGCTTAACGATATGATGTATTGATCTGCGAAGCTGTTTTCAAGCCACGAGTTGTCAAAAAACGGAAGAATCTTTTGGTCTAATGAGATTCAAGGACCAATTGCTACTAACAAAATTAATACACTGTAATCCTCAATGTCAAAAGTTGAGTGACAGAGTTCCTTCGTAATAATAACAGGGAAATTCTGATTGATATTTATTACAGTTGAAGTCCATAAAACGCTGTACATGGCAAACGATTTTCCTTGTGTCATCCATAACTGCGCAGTTTGATATTTGATATCGACCAATAAAAAATGCTGACTAGCTTATTTTTGTAAAGCATTTTTTTTTTAAATAATATATTACCTGTTTGTGCTTATTGTACAAAAATGATGCATTCGTTACGTCTTCATTATTAAATGGCCGGCGATTTAGATACTTTAGTTTATGTTAACTTGAGAAGCTGCAGCGATTTTAATACATCTCTTTTTCCAAAATTACGGGAAAAAATTAAAACAATAGGTAACAATAAAAAATTAACGGGGTAAAATCCTCAGTCTGCGCAGACGATGTCGCGGGCTAAACCTAGCTATATATAATTCAGAGTTGAGAGTATCGTAAATGCAGTACAGCGAGGTGATGCTACCAATTGCTTGACACGTTGTAAGTACATAATTAATTAGTACGTAAGTACGTATACACGCCAGCAAGTTAACCCACCCGAATCTGTAAAATTTTACCAATCGAACATGAACCTTCCACTATTGTGATAAGGTTGAAAATCTATTGAATAAATTTGACAGATTGTGGTAGGTTGATTTGATGTCGTCTGTACATACTACATTAATGTTTAGAGCTGTATTCACACTGATACCATGTTCTATGAAGTGTGAACCAAGGCTTATAGACCAATATTTGGCGTAAATCTATTCATGTGTATTCAGGAACTAATTGGATGCAAGCAATATCATTCGATTTTCAGTGCAAATTACAATAATTATAGTTCTCACAACGTAGGTGAAGTCACGTTGTTTATTAGGTTGATTTAGGTAAACTTTACTGTGTAACTGTACGTATGATTTCGACTTGTGTATCTTTTCCAGTCAGTAATGAAATCGGTTTTAATGAATAGTGTTTCCTCCTCCTTGCGTCGTATTCCTCAGTGCTGAGGGTCGTGACCTCCCTTCTTCATCACTTTCTCTCGGACGATCTTCTTCCGTCTACTTCTGTCTCTGGCGGTGTGAAGAAATAGTGTTTAAACAACGCTATTAATGAGTATATATCAGTTATCAAGCATCTAATATTATAAATGCGAAAGTTTGTGAGGATGGATGTATGTATATGTATATGCTTGTTACTCTTTTACGCAAAAATTACTGAACGGATTTGATATAGCTTATATGTTACTGTAAAAGCCCGAACTGTGGTAAATCCTAGGATTTACCGGTAAAACCTAGGATTTACCAACTCTCAGTGGTAAAAGTCCGAACAATTCTTTTATTTCGGACTTTTACCAGTATTTAATTGGTAAATCTTAGGATTTGCCGCTATGACACGGTAAATGTTGATAAAGACATGTCATAACGTATTCGGCGCGTCGTCTTGCACTCGTGGACAATTCGTCATTCCCCAGTACCCGTACCACCACGCGCCTCCGCGAGCCTCCTTGTGAGAAAATTGTCGACTGGAGGATAAGGATTCAAAAACCGGCCAAGTGCGAGTTGGACTCGCACACGAAGGGTTCCGTTCCATTATCTATGAAAAATAAACGCACCTATTTACTACAACTAGTCTAAATATAAAATAAAATGGTATTAGAAACCTCCATACCATTTTTTAAGACCTATCTATAGATACCGCACACGTATAGGATTGACAAAAAAAAGCCCCCCGTAATATTATTATTTTTGTGAGAAAATTGTAAAGCGTTCAATGTAATACATCTACCTACCAAGTTTTAACTGTGTAGTCTTAATAGTTTCGGAATAAAGCGACTGTAAAATACAGACAGACAAACATGACGAATCTATAAGGGTTCCGTTTTTGCCATTCGGCTACGGAACCCTAAAAATATAACAGTCTCAAAGCAAGTCATCAGGATTACTTTATAATTCCAAATGCCATAATAGCACTCCGTGTTGTAACAAATAATATTTTTCTTACTAAGTACAGACGACAGCACTTATACGAATCTGTCAAATTTTACCAGTCAAACGTTAACCTACCTCCATTGTGATAAGGATGAACATTTATTGCAGAAATTTGTCATTTTTTTGATTATCACAATGGAGGTAGGTTAATGTTTGACTGGTTAAATTTGACAATTAGTTTTTCAATTAGTTCCTAAATACCAAATTATAAGAAAAAAACTGAGTCAGTGAGATTCAATTACCCAACATAAACGTTATGTTTGTCGGAAGATATTTATATTTTGTTATTCGAGAAGTATTTGTACGTTCTTTCAAATAGTAATTATAAATTAATAAATAAAAAGTTCAAAAGAAAATAGGATTGGCCATGAATAATTAATTATTTATACAAGAGATTATTAATAAATTACTCTCATATAGTCATATTATACACATAAATAAACATGTATGGTTCATAATATAATTAAAATTAATGATTAAGAATTAATATTTTTTTAATTCCCATAATATGTACTAGCCATCACTAATAAAACCTAGAATATACTAAATTCTAATATTAAAAAAAAATGATTTTCGACATTTACCGTTCCCTTGAGGTAAATCCTAAGATTTACCAATTAAATACTGGTAAAAGTCCGAAATAAAAGAATTGTTCGGACTTTTACCACTGAGAGTTGGTAAATCCTAGGTTTTACCGGTAAATCCTAGGATTTACCACAGTTCGGGCTTTTACAGTAACATATACATGAGAATACTGCGGAATTCAATTACCTATCTATCTGGCGATTCGGTTACTAGAGATAGAAATCTGTCATTACTTGTATGGAGCAATGTCAAAAACAATCTTTTAAAAAATCATAAGATAGATAGGTTATTGAGAACGTTCGTTATCGAGCAAGCCTATGGGCTACTTGTTATCTAGCTGCGCGAAATAGTTCCCACATACAGGTAATATCTAAAGAAGATATTACAGTAATATAAAAAAAAAAACATATTTTATAGAAAGCACGTATGCTCTTTTAATTTAAATCTTTTACAACCTGACGTGCTGTTCGCCGATAAAAAATTAATTAAATGTGAACTCTAAAGTGGTAGTAAAGCTTCGGTTATCATCCTTGTCCAACATTGCAAGTGTCATTGACCCCTTTCATTATCATGTTTTAATTAATAAACTACTAACGCCTGCGGGATATTTTTGAATTCTCTTTTACAATTAATTTTGCTATGAGAAATCTGTCAGGCGCAAAATAGAACATTGGAATAAAAATTAAAGAATTTCTAAGCGTTTTTTTTAGATTTGTATTAAGTTTTATTTTATAGAAGCTTTTTATATGAAAAAAAATGTTGCATTATTTGGATAGTTTTTTCTTGTTTATAACTTGCAGGTTGTCTGCACAACACATCGTGGCTTCAATACGACTAATAATATAAATACAAACCTGCAAAAAAATAAAAAAACAACTTAATTTATCAAAGAAAATTCTTGCGGTAAACCAGCAACACTAAAACATTTCATAACAAAGTACCTACCTACCGAACATGAACAGACAGGGCCCCAATATTTTAATTTAAAGGTATCAAGCATACCAGTGTAAAAAGTTTATATTCCTAAAAACAAAAGCTTAAACTTTGTGCAACAGAACCCTTATTACTTTTTTCAAGACTTTGTATAAACTACTAGCTTTTACCCGTGGCTTCGCTCGCGTTAAATTTGGGGTAGTATGCGCTCCTCTTTTTTCGTATGGCTGGGGGAAAATTTCCAAAAAAAATGAGGCAAGTGTTTTTCGTTGGTAATGAAGAGTTTGAGTGTGTGTACCGATTTTTAGGTTCCTATATGAAATACTAGCTTCTGCCAGCGGTTTCACCCGCTTTCCCGTGGGAACTACCGCGCGCACCCGGATAAAAAGTAGCCTATAACCTTCTTCGATAAATGGGCTATCTGACACTGAAAGAATTTTTCAAATCGGACCAGTAGTTCCTGAGATTAGCGCGTTGAAATAAACAAACGCTTTATAATTCAGCTTTATAATATTAGTATAGATTACGGAATGCTTCATACAAACTTCCACCACCCATTTTAGGGAAACGAAGGGTCAGAATGAAATAAAATGCCTTTATCACTCTCACTCCCTTCACATATCTCAGCTTAAAAAATCAGTCACGTCAATTTGTAACTCCGTTTTGCCGCTAAGGACGGACAAACAAACAGTCACATACACTTTCTCATTCAAAATATTAGTACGGATTTTGGTCTTAATAGAGCTAGTCTTACAAAGTTTATGAAATTTCATGTACAAAGTACACAATATAAGCTAGATTAGGGGATGCAAAAAACTGCATGCGACTACTTTGTCGAACAAAGTTTTATGATGCAAGATAGAGATGTTTTGCAAGACTTTTAAGAAGAAAAACAAAGTGAATGAACACTGCAGTTGTTCGTTTATGAGTTTTTGCCGCTGAAGTAGATTTGTAAGTTATAAGACTTATTTATCATGTTAGTATTTATATTTCGTGCATCGGAGAGCACGTTAATGTCGGTCCTGCGCCTGATCTCTCTCCGGTCGTGACGGATTGCCCTCCCACCGGGTTATGAGAGTGAGGGAATAGGGAGTGCACCTGTGTCTGCGCAAATGCTTGTGCGCTATAATATGTCCTGCGCAGCTGGCTGATCTCCTTATATGAGAACAGTCGCGGTGACCGGCTATCGGCTAGGATGCCATCATTATCATCATCATCATCATCATTAATATTTCAATTGGTTAGATATTTAACTAAACGTAAACAAGTGATTTGGGCAGCCCAACATACAGATAAAGTTACTTTCTTATTGTAATTTTAGTAAGGACTATCTTCCAGCAGCGTTTTCACCCAGTACAAGTGGGAACTACTCCGCGCACCCGGATAAAAATAGACTATAGCCCTCCTCGCTAAATGGGCTATCTAATCTAAATATACAAAACTCAAAGGTGACTGACTGACTGACTGACTGACTGACTGACATAGTGATCTATCAACGCACAGCCGAAACCACTGGATGGATCGGGTTGAAATTCGGGACGCAGGCAGATGTTATGACGTAGGCATCCGCTAAGAAAGGATTTCCCGAAATTCCCACGGGAACGGGAAAAAACGGGATTTCAAGTATAGCGCGGGCGAAGCCGCTGGCAGAAGCTAGTATGGTAGTTCTTAAGAACTTTATCTGGAACCTGTGAAACTGGGCGTTATACTTTTTGAAAATTTAAGAATTAATATTATCAAGATGAAATCATGACAGACATACATACCAGTCATTTAAAGAGTAGAAGTCTTAGTAAGCGCGCGGAACCAAGCAGATGGGTCCGCTATTTAACCGAGATACCAAAACAAACAAAGTATGATAAATATTTCAGCGTTTTATTACCAGGACGCCATGTTCTATTGAAGTCTTCAAATAAGAAAGATGCTGCGGAAAACTTCGTCGGAACATTTCCTTCATCAACATTTTATTAAGATGGAACTTATTTAAAAAAACTTTTGGGCGTAGCGATTGAATATTTCATTTAAACTCGCAAGGACGAAGTTAAGTTGATTTACATTATATCGTTCTAATAAATCTTTGGAGGTTTCTTTATTGTTTTCTTGTTCGTTCCGTATCTGAAACTGTATAAACATTTCTTTCTTTCTCCGGCGCACAAACCTTAAATTTAAGTTAATCACTTATCTATACTAATATTATAAAGCTGAAGAGTTTGTTTGTTTGTTTGAACGAGCTAATCTCAGGAAACTACTGGTCTTATTAGAAAAAATATTTCAGTGTTACATAGCCCATTTATCGAGGAAGGCTATAGGCTACTTTTTATCCGGGTGCGCGCAGTAGTTTCTACGGGAAAGCGGGTGAAATCGAGGGCGGAAGCTAGGAAGATATATTTGGTCCATATAAATCATCGTCCTTTTTTTAGTTGGTCCAAAATCAACCAGACATATCTAAGTAGCGTGAAAACTCAAGGTTACGTAACTCAGCCTAGATCTGTTAGTTCAGGATCATTTTTATCCGTCAGATATTACGATCCCGTGTCAACATCTGGCCTTATATATGCGTTGGGAATATTGGAGTGACGGTTTGTTCAAAACGATGTGATGTGCACGATAAAATGTGATACGTACATACTAAGTTTTGCTCGCGGATTTACTCAGAGGAAACTATTTTTATCATCCGCATGAAATAAAATAGATGTAAGTCTTCTTTGATGAATGAGCTAGTATATAGCAGTAACAATATATTTGAAACCAATAGTTCCAGAGATTAGAGTGTTCAACTTAATAAACTTTCAATTTATAATCCCAGAATAAGTAAAAAACATTTGTTTCTCCTTACCTCATAATATATTTTTTCTTAATATTATGTACTTATTCGTATATTTTTAGAGAAAACTCGGCGGCGCGCGTTGTTTTACGCGCGCATCAAGAGAGTCGGACCTAGCGGGGTCCCTTAGAGCCAAAACCTGCTGGGGCCGCGGGATTGTTCGAAAGAGTTACCGTGGCCCTGGTACTGGGCTTGCGCAATTATCTTCCAACACAGTGTGGTTGCTATAAGGCCTCCAGAAGAAACACGATGGCTTTTATTCAGTAAGAGTATGACACCCCCTCACGCTGCACCCTTACCGGGACAGGTCATGTCTCAATATTATAATTTCCCACAAAAAAAAAATGTGTTCAGACCTGTTCTACCCAACACAGCAATAACTCAATCAAGCAATCTTAAGCTTACTTTTAATATTTTTAATTTCAAAGCCGCCTAACTGCCGTGTCAGAGGGATTTTAGGTAAACATCGTAAAATGTCTCTCCAGGGCTGACGGGGCCCGTTTTATTTAATTAAGTGAGCACCACAACGGTAATATTTCATTGGGTAACCAGTTTTTTCTGGAACTTTCCAGTGTAATATTTGTACAGCACTCAGTGTTTTGAGTTGCTTTTAATTAGTTAATGTGGGGTATGGAAATGTGTGGATTATGTTACATGATGTGTGTTTTGC
Organism: Heliothis virescens; assembly: GCA_002382865.2. NCBI lineage: Eukaryota > Metazoa > Arthropoda > Insecta > Lepidoptera > Noctuidae > Heliothis > Heliothis virescens. Next base: position 6,478,168 of record NWSH02000296.1, on the reverse strand, counting down.
AATGTTTTTATTTATTTTCTTGCTGTTTCCCGCGGTTTCATCCACGTATCGGGGATAGTCTAGCCTCCTAAGATTGAAAATAGTTTCAAATCGGTTCTGTAGTTTTGAAACCTTTAAGCGTCAATTCACACCGAGACGCGACGCGACGCGACGCTGCACGCAGATTTTACATAGAGCGACTCAAAATATACTTTATTCACTACACGAAACGATACACATTTGATTGTGAGAATTCAGATACGTTGCGCTGCACCTCGAGACGCCGCGCG
>NWSH02000296.1:6464467-6477745 GCA_002382865.2 Heliothis virescens | reverse complement strand
CTCTCTGACTTTATTGGAAGTACTAGTTCTATTTTGATGATCATGAGTGAGTGAGTGTCGAAAATACGAAACTTTGCTTTCGCTTAACTTCGAAATTAAATGACCTACAGACTTGAAATTCTGGTTTTTACGTATGTGATTATAGCTTTCTGGATGATGAAAATTTTGGCATTCTGGTATTATCCAGAGGTTCTCAAACAGAGGTCTGAAAATGCGTCGAAATGGTTCCAGTAAAGGATGGTACGGCAGTGTTTGCTTTGCGCTCGACTTGGCGGGGGCACTGCCGTGCCCCCAAATACAGGTAGTACTGATAACAATTCATCCATTTTAAATTCATTTTAAAGTACCTATATAATAGTATGCTTATATATCTCATCAGATTGGACCCACCAAGATGTTTTTGACTTTAATTTTAACATTCGCACATTAATAACATTTCTTATTACTCTAAAAAGAAAATTCTTAATGTATCAAAGAAAAAAAATATTATCATTAATCCTTTCAAAAGAACAACAAAAACTTGCACAAAGATAGCATAAAAGGAAGGTACAAATGATACGGTTTGATGTACAAAACCCCCGACTGCACTGTCAATGTAACGTAGTCACGATACTTGCCGTTTTTCGCGAAACGCTTCTGAGTCATGAACCCCACTTTACGATTCTAGAACTTTCCAAATGGTATCGGAAATTAAACTTTTGACTGTGTAGCGGTTTTTATTTATTGTTGGCCGTAATTTTGAATGTTAGGGTCAATTCACAACGCGACGCGACGCTGCACGCAGATTTTACATAGAGCGACTCAAAATATACTTTATTCACTACACGAAACGATACACATTTGATTGTGAGAATTCAGATACGTTGCGCTGCACCTCGAGACGCCGCGCGACGCCGCGCGGCGCCGCGCGGCGCAGCGCGACGCATCTTGACGCAGCGGTGACGCGCGGCGTGCAAGATCGGTGCTGCATCTCGCGATTTGCTTTGTTTTTAAGATACGTCTCGCGGCGCCGCGCGGCGTCGCGCTACATCAAAGCCGCGTCGCGTCGCGTCGCGTCTCGGTGTGAATTGACCCTAAGGTACAAACAAAAGAGGGTTTTTAAGCGGCAATTTTTTTTTTTTTATTTCGTGTGTTGCTGATATGAAGTTTTAGAATTCTCGCACGTTAAGTTTTTATAGTCGGTCGAGTGTTTATTTGAAAGTAAAATTCATGAAATCCTATATGAGTAAACTTTTTCTAGGCGTGTCAAACCGCATAAACGCCCATATTTCTCTTCTCAGAACCATCAAAATTGGCACAAATTCGGATAAAACCTATAAGACAAATTTTATAATGTAAATACACTTTTGCTAGAACAAATCGTGGTCCCAAAATCTGAACTAAATATTTCGCCGACCCACCTTGATCGGTTAGTGACCTCTAACTTCAAAATGTACTTACAAAAGTCGTGACCATTTGTAAATAATGGTGGCAGTTACACCAAAGTTCTAAACCAACAATCACGAATTACTTTAATAAATAAGATATTATTTACATTAAAATGTTAAAAGATAAATGTATCTATATCTGAGTTACGGCGCGACATTAAAACTCTTTGTTTTGAATAAATTAGAGAAAACAAACGTAGGACTTTAGACTGTGGACTGAAAAATGGCGGGAGCGAATTGAATTAACAAACTACTAAGAAGAATTTGTATTATTATTTTTCGGTGAAAAAAAAAATTTTATAATTATTTATATTTCTTTCATAATGTTAAGAGGTAATAAAAAATACAATGTCATGTACCTTAGGAAATTCAATAAAATATTTTCTATGCTTGAACCTAACACAGGTTGTTACAAAAAAAAAAACAAAATGTTAAACTTTAAAGATCATTTAATTACAGCAGGTTTTGTGAGCAAAAAACACATTAGATCATTTGTTGCAAAAGCACATAATAAAACAGAAATCGTTATTAAAAGGCCAGCAATAAAACCCTGGCCTAGCGAGGCCAAAATTAAAACGACATTGCATAAAATGAGGCCAATTGAACCTCCCCGCTACCGCTGTATTGTAACCGTGGCCTAACATCTAAATTACATGTTTTGTAAAACCATTCATTTTTAATTCGAATGATAAGACTCCTTTGAACCGACTCATTACTATAATTAAAAGATTTGGAATGAACATTATTTTTGTTTAAACACGTTTAATTTTTCAAGGGAGCTTTAGTTTTGAAGTGGCGTGTCATCTTTAGGGTTCCGTACCCAAAGGGTATAACGGGACCCTATTACTAAGACTCCGTTGTCTGTCTGTTTGTCTGTCTGTCTCCACACTGTATTCCATAAACCGTGATAGCTAGAAAGCTGAAATTTTCACAAATGATGTACAACATACAAATAAGTTTTCAGTCGGTAATATTAAAATCTTATATGTAAGGGAAATTATAAAATAAGCGAGATATATATATGGAAATATGGAATGCATTCTAAATAAATAACAACAGAACCGTCCGAACAAATATTAATATTATTTATTTGCAGGCGATGAGATTTATTTTTTATTCCTGCTTAATCAGTTTATATCAAAAGAAAATCACTTTCATAACTTTTAAGGAAAATTGACGTTAACAAGATTTTTTCATTAGATTTTGAAATGCCTTTTTATGTTTCTATCCCTCCTGATGTTAATCAAATCATTATCTAAATATATAAAACTCAAAGGTGACTGACTGACTGACATAGTGATCTATCAACGCACAGCCGAAACCACTGGATGGATTGGGCTGAAATTTGGGACGCAGGCAGATGTTATGACGTAGGCATCCGCTAAGAAAGGATTTCCCGAAATTCCCACGGGAACGGGAAAAAACGGGATTTCAAGTATAGCGCGGGCGAAGCCGCTGGCAGAAGTTAGTTTTTGCTATAGAAACTTCTTTCAAAATGTTAGAATGTCGATTCGATATTACAAAAGTCGGGTCTGCATCATACATTCTGTAGATTTCTTTTGTTTTTGTGGAATAAGTTAGTGAGCTTAACTTGGTAACTAAGCCATAACTCTATTAAATTACCTACATAATCTAGTATTTCGTATATAATAAAGATATCTAGTAATTGAATTATTTAAATGTTGGTGGGTAGTTTAAGACCCTCTCTTTTTTCTAGCTATAACACTGCGCTGCGGGTTGTTCGAAAGAGTTATCGCAGCCCTGGCACACAAAGGGCTCCCGAAGGAACACGGTGGGTTTTAGTCAGTTAAAGTCTGACACTCCACCCACAGTGGGAGGGGTCATACTGATGATTTCCCATCGATATAAAAAAAACCTATAACACTGCTGTCCAGCTATAACAATGTGATTGACGTGAATAACTGCTAATATTATTAAACGTAGGTATTTGAGTTCATCTTTTTCAATTTTAGTTTAAAGAAGGGCTACCCACGATTGTGTTTATTAAACGTTTTTTTTAATTGTCAAATGAATCCTTTGTTTTAGTTCCTAGTTGTTAATGGCAATAGATACAAAATGTTTAAGAACTTCTACATATTTACTTATCCAGTAAGTAATTGTTGGAAGTTGGTGATTGATACACCCGTGCATCGGAGAGCACGTTAATGTCGGTCCTGCGCCTGATCTCTCACAGGTCGTGTCGGATCGCCGTCCCATCGGGTTATGAGAGTGAGGGAATAGGGAGTGCACCTGTGTCTGCGCAAATGCTTGTGCACTATAATATGTCCTGCGCAGCTGGCTGATCTCCTTATATGAGAACAGCCGCCGTGGCCGATAATCGGCTAGGAGGCCATCAATCAAGTAATTGTATATTCGTACATCGTCCAGAATGTTCCCGACACCATACCTCCTAATTCATATTAGAAATTCCATAACGCAATCAAAATAATTGATTGTAACCAATAAAACCGAATTTGATCCAATTCAATTCAATTCAATTATGAAGTCTTGCGGAGAACCAATATTGTGATTGAATTAGATATTGACATTTTGTTACAAATTAATGTTTTGATTGAGTCTAACGTTTATTTGGAGTAATAATTATTGAGTTCACCTAATTGTGGTTTGTGTGTTACGTTTTGACCGGGATTAACCTAAAATGCATTGACTTGTGGCTTTTTGAATGCGCTATACAAATATACTGCCTATAAACATGATTGCATTGCAAGTGGTAGTATCGGACGGATTAAGCTACTAATTTCTGCAGTTACCATTTTGATGGGAGATCGGATTTTCAATTAAAGAACTAATACAAAGAGGTGGTATGCAGTCGCTTCAATTACGATATCGATTTTGGGGTTCCGTATTCAATTAGTCAACAGACCCTCATGATTAAGTCCGCAATTTCGAATTTTCACTCTCGAATCACTTTCGCATAATGTTTAGGATCATCTTTAAGATTTTCTATCACGACAAGATATGAAGCAAAAATAAGAAAATAATGCGGTTTTTCAAAGGCAAGTCAAAATAACACATGACCAACATTTTCAAAGTATACCACTACCGTTCGTTAAGCCGTTTCGGTTTACACTTAGATAACCCTATAACTCGCCATGAGGGCCATAAAAAGGGATTATACCCCGTGGATGGCCACACTGCCCACCTGTGCCCTAATAACTGCGATTACTTCGAACCACACCTTTGCGCATTTGTTGTAGCTTTATGAAAAGGTAACGTATAACTCTTACCCATAAAAATACCCATTAGTTTATTACCAAAGGGAATTAAACGCGAAATATGGATATGCACCAATTTTATGTCCCCTATGGTAAAATACAGCCCCTTAAGATTTGTCCCAAAGAAAACAACAACACAAATAACAACGAAAATAAGGATATTTGTCAGGAAACATGGTAAAATTCCCGTCTCATAATACCCACACTTATTCAATATAAGGTGGAACGAAGACCAATCTCACAATAGGCACGTTACAAAAGGAGGAATTTTTCAAAAGGGAAAAATTACTTTTCCAAATTTGGCCGATATAAAAGACGTTTTGTCAATATTAAAATTTTTTGTCAGCACTCGACCCCTCAAATTCTCGGCGAATCTGGCGGAATTAAAAAGCCGAATGGCTTTTTTATTTATGTATTTTAATATTAAGGTGTTATTTGGAATTTTGAGGAACTGTGGTACGCTGATTGCGCGATTGAAGATTTAGCTTTGTGCGAATCTGTTCATTGGAACGAGTTTTTTGTTTGAAAGGGGTCCGGACATTTTTGGTTGGACCCCGATAATGACCCTCCCATTTTTCATTCTATTACCAGGAAAAAAAATATTGTCAAAGCATCTATAAGCTGACCATTTCAGATAGATGGTATTGATGTTGGACTATTACGACACAAACTATGACGCTGTCAAGGTATTCAATATTAAAGAATAACATTATTTTCATGGCTCCATTGTTGCATTGTGTATGAGTTTACATAATATAATTTATAAACATGCTATAACATTTGGAAAACGTATTTTGATTGAAGATTATTAACATCAAGTTCATATCAGCCAATTGCCGTCCACTACTAAGCATAAGCTACCCCAATGAGCGCCAACTACTTTGGTCTTGGGCAGCTTGCATCTATCCATTGCCTGCAACCTTCTTCAAATGGTCATTTCACCGTAGGTATAGTAGGATTTTCTAACACTAAGTTTGCCCATACGCAGTTCCTACTCTAAGACGTGTCTGCTTCGTCAACCGTTTGTTTATCTGTAGGCATGGCTGACTTACTTCCACTTCTTTGCTTCTCTGACGGATGACTTCGTTGCAAATTTTGTTCGCCAGAAAATCTCTGGGCATAACTCTATTTATTGCGCGCTGACCAACTTTGAAGTCTCTCGACTTTGAAGGCCTAATAACGATTTGGAAATCCTCTGCTAATGTTCAGTGGCTTCTAATTACACTTCCAATTAGTTATCAAACATAGTAATTATGTTTCCATATCATCGAAATCACAGAGCACATGAGAATTAAACTCCGCGAGGAACCAAACCGAACACAATCGGAATTCAAGCAAAAGCTTAAAACCAAAGTAGCAACATGCTCACCGCAGTTGAAGAGGTAACATATATTCATTAACTAAGATTAGAGGGTGTACTACATACGTAAATTACTATATAGTAGTTCTCAATAATACCTTGCTTTGCATACTCATAAATATATTACTCTGCAATCCTGTGCTAGTGTGTTTGTCTAAATGTTATGTACGTGTGTTGAATACATTATGCCAGTGTTAAGTCTGAAAGGTGTTTTCAATTTGTAATTATAATGTTTCCATTTTGTATTCAGGTGTGTTGGATTATGAGAAAAATTGCAGTGTTAAATATTTTATTTTGCGTGGTTGTCTTTGAATAAATACGTTAAGAAAGTTAAGAGCTTCCGCATACTGTAGACTAAATTGTCGGTCGATAGTTCATCAAATAGTTATTATGGCTGATATTTTATTTTGAAGGTAATTGTGACTCCAATCAAACCGTTGAAATGCACCCACTTTCATTTCTCTCCATATTGATTTCTGAGCCTGAACAAACTATTGGCCGATTAAAACTTTGCAGTGTAGAAAATTGTACAGATTAAGGCTTATCTTTGGATAAAATTGGGAAATGAAACTACTACGGAGTAAACTTGTCATAATAATTTTTACAAATATGAAAATTATCCTTCAAGACTGCGTTTTTAATAAAAGCAATTAAATTCACAGATTCAAGATTAATACAATGTATGGTCATTTATCCAGTTTCATGTGCGTCAAGAAGTTCCCTAAAGACGTAAGAAACAGCTAATTAAGACAGAAATAAAACTCTCTCTAATGTTTATCTGAACAGACTTCTTTACAAACACAGATCTATAAATAAAGTCTTACATAAACACTGGAATTTCCCTCGAGATAACGTTGATCTAGTCAGTTATTTCGCATTTCGCAATGCCACACGCTTGCCACTTCCAGAGCAGACAAAGCTATTCCTAGATTTACATTAGCGTTGAATGCTGGAGACCTGTTACCGCATTAAAGGCAGTTCGACGCAATATTGACGAGAGGAACAAGGTGGGGTTGATTCAGAAGTATTACGAAACGTTTTTGAATTTATTTCAGTAATTTTCCAAGGAATTAAGATCTTAAATAATATACTGGTGATTCATTTGAACTGAAGAAGTTTTTCTGATTTTCCTTTCCAAGGATTGAAAAAACGGAAAAATTTTCAAGAAATCATAGAGATTAAAACGGCTAGAAGAAAATAATTATATATGACTGTATTTGTGTCCCGATTATGTTAGCATTATTAGAAAGTACAATGAGTCAAGGATTGCAGTTATGTCATAATTTCGTCACTCTCATCTATTTTTTGAGGTTGGCAATCATTAAATGACCCCATCTCATTTGATGACCCCTTCTTTTGTGGGTTCTGCCTGAAATCCAGCTTTATATCTTCTGAAGCCCTTTAGTTCCTCTCGATCTCTTACCACAAACATTATACCAAAAATAACAAGACCCATTTAAGCACCACCTGCAACGCTTATTCACAATACACTACACCTTTTGTAATACCCTTCATCATAATTCCATCTCTTCAAAATCACGGAGGGAGCTGAACGCTTTGATTGTGAGCCACTATAATTGACGACTACTAAACATAGATAGCTGTACAACATTAGTACGACATTTCAACTTCAATTTTGTATACGGAACCCGTTGTCTGATGGTGTTTGTTGTCTAATTGGTTGTTCGTTTTCATTGATTTCAGCTGGTGTATGGATAGGTGTTCATAGATGAGTTTTCGTTTGTTAGAAAATGTTTGCTTCTGATAGCTCTACATATACGTTTTGGGCATTCTGAAAGGTAATAATTATACTCTTTGGCCTCTGCCTCTGTATTATGACAATTTGTTTCAAGCTTGCTTTTCCGATTTAGCATAATTATTGTCATTTGAAGAATCGATTTGAGTGGTTATTGTTTTTGGGTTTTGGGTTTGTTGTTTTTTTCTTCGCAGATTAACTACATTTTTTTTTCATTGATCACATGAGAAGGTCAGGCAGCCACTCCATATAAAAGACGGTGGTACATTATAATATTTATTCAATAATTTTCATTACCTTAGTTGTTTGATGTAGATAGCTAAATTGCAATTTGGTATATCATGATATTTCCAGTGATCCTGACGTTGATATTAATGATGACAATTATGAACTAATTGAAATAGACAATTCCCGTTTGATTCTAAACATTGATATTGTCTGGTTCATTTCATTCAAACATGACATTAGGCATTATTATTTTGAGCTTTAACTCTATCATTTGGCATTAAGATAATAATTAAGATATAATCAACAATATAGAATAAGGTAGTAAATTATAGAATTTATTCAATGCGAAAATTGAAAGAAAGTCCCTAATACTTAATTTCCATTAAAGAGAACGTAAACTGGTTGTTTATCGTTATTCTGAATAATATGAACATATAGATACTTGTAATATGAACATTCGTTCAAATGAAATTAGTGCATTTGAAAATTCGGTGAAATGAAACTAGTTCAAATAAATATTCGGTCAAATTAATGATTCTACGAAATGACTTTATTGCAACTAAATTTCGGCGAAGTGATTTTCGATCAAACGTTGTTCGATCAAACAAGGTTAAAAGTCAAATTTCCGAATATTTCCCAAAAAACAAACATAGGTACTAGTTAACACAATAATTAACATCATCAAAATCACACTGCAACGCGAAAAACCAGAATAAAATTCTAACGTTATGCAAAACAGAACCAGCGTAATAATTGCATTTCGCGAACCTTATACAACATGCATGAGACAGATGCAATAACTGAAATTGGTGAAACCATACAGCGTAGTGAACGACACATAGTGTATGATATTTTGTTTATTTAATATTTTTCATGATTCACTTTTGTATAATACTTTTTGGTATTGTTTGACATGGTTTTTTGTGCGAATATAATGTAACAATTTGTAGATAAATGATTGTACTGTATGTTTTCTTTTTAGAAATTAAAATCTTGTTCCACTAAACTATCCCATTTATTTGTCTATCAATCATCCCTTTGTGTCAGATACTATTAAATTGAATTTTATTTTAAAGCAGAACTTGCTTCGCGATCCCGACTTCTTGGTCTATTCAAAAGACAGAAAGTTTGAAAACCAGTCTTGCCCAAGGTTGCCCAGATTACTCCAAGTAAAACACTGGTACTTAGATATTTCTATTTAGACTGGCAGCCGACACCAACATACTTGAGAAAAGACTAGGCACATAGTGAATTACTTCGATAAATACCAGTAATATACACAGGTGTATAATATGTTTATTTTTATTCATTGTTACTTATCATATTCCACGCAGCATGTTTTGTTAGTGCTATTTGAAAATAAAATATAACATTTGAATTATGAATATTTGGTGGCTGATTTAATTTTATGGTTTCTGGTTTTATCGAGTAAATTAGCAAATAAGATCATTTGTTTAAATCAAATTATTTATTTGAGCAAATATATGCGTTTAAGCTGATTTAAATGTTGCAGTAATATTATTGTGTTTTTGTTGAAATAGCTAATATAATTTGCCTATTTCTAGCAATTATAATTGAATACACGGTCAAATCTGCAAATATTGTTGCTATTGTTACCACAATTCATTGGAATTTATATTATATATTTTTTATTTTAACCCCTTTTGTTAGGACTTCATGCTTATTTAGGTTTTAATCAATTCCTGATAATTGGTATTAATTTTGTTCGTTTGTATAGTTTACAGTTTTGTAAGGTACAGTTTGTACAGGTCAAATAAATAATTTTCAATAGACTTGTATAATTTTTGTCCAGCAGAGAGGAGAAGTGAACTCCTATAGTTAAAAAAATTAACACCGTAAACCCGTACGGGATTGGCATATATGTGGCTTTAAAATGCGGTTTCCTATCTCCAAATTGAATTAAGGTACAACTTTAAAAACGTACACAAAACAGTTTTCAGAATACATGTCTCCATCATCTTTCTATCATAGACCAAAATGAGCAATTGTTCACTTTATAAGTTGACATGTAGCAATGTGAGATCCGCCCAAACCTTCACGAATCCAAACCACGTTAACTCAAATAGTCTCCAAGATTCCAGCCATAAAGTCGTCTACATAGGCACGCACTACTTTCTAGAATAGTAAAATTGTAGGAGAAACGTCATAAACGTAACTTTATACACGTTTTTATTGCCTCATCTTTTCTGAATATGCCGCCTACATAATACGAGTATGTCTATCATGAGTCTCGTGTTTTCTTTGAGATGTTATTCCTTTTCTGGTTTCTGTGTTTTTATTGGTGCTTACAAGTGTGTGGCTTTTGGTGATGTAGAAAAAGGAGGTTTCTGGTTTCTTTTGGGAATTTATTTGATATTAGGCGATATTTGTGCCTATTTTAATGGTGATTTAAGTGGAAGAGGTACTTTAGAGTTAATTAACCGTGTCTTAAGTATGCTTTATGTTAATGTAGGTAATATGTGATCGTGCTCAGAAATTAGTAGTTGCCAAGTGTACTTGAGGGGTTTTTAATAAACGTATATTTTTCGGTTCTCTAATAAATGCAAATTGTTAGTTTTAAACGTATGTGCTTATTAGAAAGCTTGATTCAAGATACCTTTCAAGAGACCTGGCCTAATATTTAAGTCGTAGTCCTAGGATTCAATCAATCAGGTGAATAAATTAAAAACAATATAAATGTTTCTATCTTTATTTGTCAAAGTTTGCCTTACCATTAGTACATAATCATTTTGTTTATCAGTTTCCTACACTTTGTATTTATCCCTTTGAAAATTAATCCAAATTTTACCAAACTTTAAAATTCCCTACCGCACATTATTGCATAAATTAATAATAGTAACAAATAATTAATTTAATATTTCAATAAATTATTGTTAATTAACTATTTACAAATAATTATTTACAATTATATTACATTCTATTTAAACATTCGACTAGAAAAACAACTACAAAATAACAATACAAATATAATTCGGTGCTATTTTATTTTCGATCGTGTACTTAAAATTCTGTTAAATATAATTATTTACAATAAATTTTCCTATGAATTAACTATAACATTCATTTTCCGAAATTATAATTGTGTTATAATTCTAAGAATATAGATTTGAGTTAGTGAAACAAACAATATATATTATAGTTCTATAAAATTTACAAGTCTTTTAGGATTTTACTTTATAGATATTTAAATTAAATTACAGTGAAAAAATATTTCAAACATTAGTAAGTAAGTGGAATCCAGAAATTAATAAACATGTTTAAATTTACTTGCAATCGAAAATGTAAAAATAACTGGAAAGTGAATGGCATCAAATATAAATATAAATGAATAACCACTTTTACGTTAAAAATCATAAATTTAAAAAAAATATATAGTGTGAGTACAGTTTACAAATACATGGTCAATTTTTAGTTGCATTTTGTAAGTAACAGAAAATAGAGAATTATAGAAAATAAATATTCAATAATTGTTAAAAATTCTACTCTTTTTATGATACAATCTAACTTTATTAAACACCACGATCCGTCAATTTTATATTTAAGTTAAAATTAAGTTTCAGTATATACAATTTGCCGAAATTCGAAGGCCATATTTTCTTGAATAAAATTCATATGTGTAAAAAATTGGGCAAGTGTTTAGAGTTTTTAGATCGTGCAAACTACTGGTAAATTTTTCCAAACTGTGTTTTAGAAGCTTTTTTAGTTAGAAACTGGAGAAAAGTAATAAAAAACATATTTAAAAAAATCTAAATCAGTTTTTTTTATCGAGGTTTCTGGGACACTCTTTAACAATAACGCCAAAAGTTTTCATGATCTCTCTATTTAAAAAAAAAACATGAAAATTGTTTATAATAAAACAAATACAGGAGCAAAAACACTGTACTTAACGTTTTATTGCGTTTTAACTTAAATTATTTCATATACAAATAAATTATATATTTAAAAAGGTAATCCCGGCAATAAATTATTAAAATTAATTACAATAATTATCTTAATCTATTCTTATCAACATGAAGGCTATTCTATACACATTTCAATGAAAACTTTTGACTGTGGACGTTAATTATTAAAAGATAAAAATTGTATGCGGGTTAAAAAAACCGGCCAAGTGCGAGTTGGACTCGCGCGCGAAGGGTTCCGTACCAAGCTGTAGTTCCACGCTTGAGTAACAGATGGCGTTGTATTCAAATTGCACTGTCTTTATAATTTATTGTATGGGGACCCCCTTTAATATATAACTTTTTTTAATTTTTAGTATTTGTTGTTATAGCGGCAACGAAAATACATCATTTGTGAAAATTTCAGCTTTCTAGCTATCACGGTTAATGAGATACAGCGTGGAGACAGGACAGCGACGACACGACAGACACGAGTCTTATATAGGGTTCCGTTTTACCCTTGGGACGTAACCCTAAAAATAAAGTATTTGGTTTAAATAAATAATTCTTCATACAAGTGATTGCGCTGTTTTTAGTGAAACATATACCTAGTAAAAAGATTAATATTAATATTCTTAATAATTTATTTGTTCTTAAATAATTAACACCCAAATCACCAGAATTGAACAGTACATTTTATTACATATCTGAGACATTCCTTCTCTTACCAAAACAAGTTTTTGACAATGTTTTATTTTTGTTTTACAAGCAAAAGTAATTCTATTTAACATACAGCTATTAACAAATCCTTTGGTAATTCGAATTGCAGTTTAGGAATCAAGATCACATGTATTTGTTCTAATATTGATTTCATTACATTTCCCGTAAATCCGGCTATTTAACTTCTCGCCGCTATTTGATAGTGTTAGTTTGAGGATACTAATTTTAATTTTGCTAACAAGGTAAAGGATTGCTCTTTGCTTAACTTACCTTTGTAATTTTAAAGGTGACCTCCGTGGTTTGGATGGCTCTTTGAATTCATAATGTTTTCGTTTTTGAAATAGGCACGGAAATTATGAGTAGACGATGATGAAAAAATCCATTCTATCCTCATATTAATTTTTAACCTCGTTGCCTGTAACCTGACGATTAAATTAATAGTTAATTCTGTCCGAACCTTCTAGATCACATCGATTACGTCACACAAATACTTAACGCCAATAATTAGACTCATTTTACAACTAACAACATTGCCACAATGTCGTTTCCAATAGTACTTGTGTATTTTCATTCTGTACCTCCGTATTGTGTACAGTAGCGGCGTTTGCAATATAGTGAATGGTAAAATTAACGACGCGCCGTGTGATCTGTG
>NWSH02000296.1:6451662-6462917 GCA_002382865.2 Heliothis virescens | reverse complement strand
AAAAAAACCGGCCAAGTGCGAGTTGGACTCGCGCGCGAAGGGTTCCGTACCAAGCTGTAGTTCCACGCTTGAGTAACAGATGGCGTTGTATTCAAATTGCACTGTCTTTATAATTTATTGTATGGGGACCCCCTTTAATATATAACTTTTTTTAATTTTTAGTATTTGTTGTTATAGCGGCAACGAAAATACATCATTTGTGAAAATTTCAGCTTTCTAGCTATCACGGTTAATGAGATACAGCTTACAGACAGACAGACAGACAGACAGACAGACAGACAACGAAGTCTTAGTAATAGGGTTCCGTTTTTACCCTTTGGGTACGGAACCCTAAAAACATAAAAATATTTGGGTTAAATAAAACAAATTCTTTCATACTAAGTATGAATCTCGTGTTTTAAGTGAAAAATAAATAAATACGTAAAAAAATATTAAATATAAATACTTACTTAAACTAATGTTAAATTTGTTTCAAAAGAGAAATATACACCAAACACAGAATTGAAAGTAACAATCTTATTTACAATATCTAAGAAGACATTCCTTCTCTATAACAAAAACAAAGTCATTTTTTGACGACATTGTTTTATTTTTGTTTGTACAAAGACAAAACGTAATTCTATTTAAACCACTGAACAAGGCTATTGAACCAAAAAATCCTTTGGTAATTCGAATTAGCAGTTAGGAATCAAAGATCAATGGTATTTTGTTCCTAGAATATTTGATTTCGCATTACAATTCGCCCGTAAAATCCGGCTATTTAAAACTTATTCGACCGTATTTGACACGTGTAGTTTGAGAGAAACTAATTTAATTTTGCTACAAGGTAAAAGGAATATGCTTTCTGATTTAAACTTACCTTTGTGAATTTAAAGGTGACCTCACAGTGGCTTTTGGGATGGCTTCTTTTGAATTACATAATGTTTTCGTTTTGAAAATAAGGGCACGGAAAATTAGAAGTAGACGATGATGAAAAAAATCATTTCTATCCTCAATATTATTTTTAACTTGATAGCCTGTAAAATGAACGCAATTAAATCTAATAAAAGTTAATTCTGTCCGAAACTTCTACCTAACATCAATTAACGTCCACACCAAAATAGACCTTACGCCAATATAATTAAGACTCATTTATACAAATAACAACATTGCCACACAATGTCGTTTCATAGTACCTTGTGTAATTTTCATCTGAATCCGTCCACCGTACTTGTGTACAAGGTAGCGAGCGTGCAATATAGTGAAATGAGTAAATTAACCGACAGCGCACAGGGTGATGCTGTGTTTGCGTTCCCGTGCTGCATCGCTGCTGGATGTTCGCCTGTTAAAAAATGTATTTGAGATTAGTCGGTAGAATGTAATGTAAGTATTTGTTTTTCAGGTTCGAAAGGTATATTTTACACAAAGAAAAAAACGGTTTAGACAATTTTGTAGAGAGACAATATAAATAAACTTTTATAACTTTCGGTGATGTGAGGCTTAAACCTTAATAAAAGTTAGCCACACTCTTCATTCAAAAGGTAGATAAGTCAAAGGGACATTGCCAAAATCGTTTCACCAAGCATTGACGACAGAATAAAACGAATGTATCGACGTTTTGTCATCTTCGGCACGTCATAATCTAATTTTACTCTTATATGTAGACCACTAAATATTACTTTTCTATTTTTTAGTCTGATCTCAAACATATTTTACAACAACTAGACAACTACGCCCAAAATACTCTAAATAGTTTTAAATTCAGTTCATGAACTACATAATCAGGGTCGATTTGAGTCGTCGTGTCCTCCTTAAGAGTATGTAGGTCACTCCATATCTTAGCAAGGGTCTCGTAAGTGGCAACTTAAAGATTATATCAGATGAACCGACTGCAAAATCTTCGTAATATCTATACTTTAGTGGACTATAAACTATAATACGTCTTAATTTAGTAGTTGAGCAAATTGGGGAAATAGAGCAAAGAATAACAAAATTGGCAATGATTGGGTTTTGATTATTTGCCAAGATCCCAATTTGAGAGGATTCGTATTGAATTTCAACAAATCATTTCCTAATGGAGATAGTGCTGCGGTTGCGGATTCGAAATTATTTCTGTAGTTGAACTACCATTATCCATTTTGATATTTATGTCTTTACTATAACACACAAAATTCATAATTGGAATTGAATGACTAAACTATTTTTTCAGATACTCTCAAAATCACCAATCTTGCTTCAAATTTGAAAGTTCTGAGACCAAGGCAAATTCAACCTTATCATCCTAACCATAAGTTTCATCCAACTCACCATTTATGACATGCACGTTAACAGAAGCAGCCTCAGCCATAGTAGGCACACAGCTGTAGTTCCCGCTGTCTCCAGGCAGCAGCTTCTCAACTGTTAGTCGGGACGTCAATTGCTCCGTCCACTCTGTCTTCAGTCTCACTCGCGGTTCTTCCACCAGCTCGTTTTCTTCTAACTCCTTATACTCTATTATGTTTGATCCTGGTAAGAGAATAAGTATTTTTAGTTGGTTTATCATTTGTATTATTGTAGACGCCAGTAATCAACCTGCCGCAATCTGTCAAATTTCTTCAATCGATTTTCAACCTCATCGCAATAGTTGAAGGTTAATGTTAGATTGGTGAAATTTGACAATTCGGGTAGATTGACCTGTTATGACTGTACTTCTTTAACCTATCTATTGATTTGCAATTAGAGATTGAATTTTGCATCAACTCTATATAAGTTATGCCAAATTTCAATCCATACTAATATTATAAAGCTTAAGAGTTTGTTTGTTTGGTTGAACGCGCTAATCTCAGAAACCACTAGTCCAATTTGAAAAATTCTTTCAGTGTTAGATAGCCCATTTATTGAGAAAGGCTATAGGCTACTTTTTATTTGGGTACGCGAAGTAGTTCCCACGGGACGCGGTTAAACCGCTGGCGGAAGCTAGTTTCAAATAAAAAAACAAAGGATAGATATTATGTAATAAAAAAATGGGTAGTCTATAATTTGCCATGTCAATGGACACGACATGAGCATTGACATCTTTCGTCTATATTTCTCGCTCTTAAATTAACATTTTAAAACTAATAATAAAGTGAATTGAAAAGCTAAATTATTCTTTCTTGAAAGTTTGTAACTGAATTAAGCGGTGTTACTTATTTTTGGTTTGAACTTTATTTTAGTTTTAATTTATATTCAAATGCCTTTTATTAAATTGTTTAATTTTAACTTATTTGCAATTTAAAACACTTTTCTGTTCTTCAAAATTATTATTTTGTTTCTTTCTTACTACATTTAATTATTTCATATTCAACTTTCTAATTACTACAACTTCGTGTAAGTCATTTCGTTGGTCTATTCAAATCAGACGATAAGTTCTGCCAGCGGCTTCGCCTGCGCTATACTTAAAATCCTGTTTTTCCCCGTTCCCATGAGGATTTCGGGAATTCCTTTCTTAGTGAATGCCTACGTCGTCACATATGTCTGTATGCCAGCCCTATCCCTCTAGTAGTTTGGGCTGTGTGTTGATAGATCACTATGTCAGTCAGTCAGTCACCTTTGAGTCTA
This sequence comes from Heliothis virescens, assembly GCA_002382865.2. Taxonomy (NCBI): domain Eukaryota; kingdom Metazoa; phylum Arthropoda; class Insecta; order Lepidoptera; family Noctuidae; genus Heliothis; species Heliothis virescens. The sequence continues at coordinate 6,459,359 of NWSH02000296.1, read as the reverse complement.
ATATATTTAGATATTCATAAATTACTCACCCTTATACCAAAATATGGTGCCGAGGTCATGTGGACCCTGACTGAGTATGCACGTCAATGACAGTGAGCTGCCAGTCTTCACATACAAGTCCACTGGACCCAGGATGTGGGCTTTCGCTTCTATTGACAAAAGAAAACACAAGAATGAATACGATAAAATGTTAAGAAAGATTGTTGCTTCTAATCCTTACTAATTTCATAAATGTTAAAGAGACCGTGACTGTAATAAAACTACTGCAAATAGACTAGAAGAAGGAAGGAAGAACCGAGGCTGCTTTTTATCCAGGTGCGATAAATAGTTCCCTTCGGACTCAGGTAGAGCCGGAGGATTGGAGTATATTAATTAACTTCAAGATTTATTAAGATTTTCATGTACATACCTAAACGTATTCGGTGCTCATTATTTACGCCAAGATTATTTAATGAATTTATCAACGTAATTTTACAAACTTGTGAGGCAAGGCGACCCTCATACATTTAAAAGCTCGTCATACATTTTATAACGAGTTTGAAATGAGTCTTATTATAAAGTAGACAGTTCCCAGACTTTATGTTTCGCCGTCCTGAAATTACCAAAAAGGCCAAGTCTTCTAGCTAAACATTATAAAGACCGTAACAAGATTTAAAATTCAAATTACAGCTCATACGACCCAAATTCTAAGTAACACAAGTTTCTACATAACAATAATAATTCTATGAATAAATAACTGTTCTGTGAAATAGACGAGGGAAAAAAACTCATTTTCTTTTTTACTGTCCTAATTCCGCAAGAGATTTTGTCTGTTAAGATATTAAAGACACAAGAGCCTATCAAGTACCTTTAGAACGTGATACAGCACGTTTACAGTAGAAAGAAAATGCCCCTCACAGCAATGAAGAAAAAATTAGGGCAAGATTAAATCTGACGAAGGTTGCGTTGAAGACCTTATTTCACATTGTTATCGAGGGATTTGAAAAGTTCAAGAGGGTTCATGCTAGGAGTAGCCTGTAAGCAAGGTCAAAGAAAACCCTGACTTTTATCATGATGTAAACCTTGATTTAGATAAACAATGTAATAAACCAGGAGTTGATATCAAGCGAAATAGTTAATTTGTTGTAAGAGAGCTTGAAGCCATAGTTGAGGTAAATGAAGAAAATTATCATCTCGGTAAACAATTTAAAATTTGCATAACTATAGACCCTGTAGTTGCTAACTGCAGCGACAACTAACAATAACTATGAAGCGAAACAGTTTCCAAGAAAGTTAAGAGAACCCAATTAAATTATGAAAATAATGAAGATTCTTCGCGAAACAGTATTTTTTACCCTTTTTCTGCTTTCAAAATAAGCGATAATATAAATGAGGCATAACTTCTTCTTTATCGTTTTATTAAGTATCATCTCCTCACCTTTACCTTCATTTGCTTTGCAAGCTAAAGTATAAATTAGATTATGGCACAATCACCATAATTTCGCTTGCAAAGGCTTCGTTATGACCTTGAAATTTAACTGCGTTATGAGCCGTGCATGGATGGAATCCACTTATCTTTATGTGTTCTATCGGTCGAAAATCCTTTATTGAGTTTCGAATGAAAGAATTTATTGAACTGATCTTAAATTTTATTTGAGATATTTTAGCTTTTGTGTCCAAAAATTGGGCCATTAGTTTCTTTGATTTATAGGTACAGTTCTCTATCGTTGTTCGTGTTTCGATGTTACAGACACAATAATATAGTCTCCCAAAATTATCACCGCCTGCATTTTCAACACAAATCCCATTCCTCATTGTAAACTAACCAAGATACGCTGATAAATCAAAACTTCTTGTGACAGCCGAAACCACCAAAAACATCTTAGCGTTTGACCCAATTACTTCGTAAATATTCAAGTTTGGGAAAGCATGTTTTGCTGTGTCATTAGACTGGCTTAAGGGAGGCAAGTGGCAAGACAACGAAGCATTAAGTGCTCAAGAAGCTTGGAAAATTGCAATGTCAAGTGATGCCAGTTTTAGCCTTTGAATTGTATGTAGTTTGAAAGTTTGCGGCGAAACTTAGACCGAGGCAGTAATGAACGCTCCTATTCCGCGTAGTTTATGCTTTATTCGAGAGATTTGATGCCTCGGTTTTGGATTTCTGAAGGAATTAATTGTGTATCGATAGTTATAGTACATAAATAAAGGTAGTTAACTTTCTATTAGAAGTTGAGTGGTTTAAAAGTAGATTATTTCGGCTACCGCAGTTTTAGGACTGTTTATAAATATAAATTATTACATCGTGTTAAAAAGGCATACAAAAACGTAGTTCCTTAAAAATTATAGTTACCGAGTTATTTGGTTGAAAATATAATAAAATTGCCGAAAGAACTATCGTGCACCTAATCAAAGAGGAAACCCTGCCGTGACGATTTTAATGGCTTTCAAGATTATTAGCCTCCAAAAGCAAAGCGATAACAAAAAACCGAATGCGGAACAAAAAACATCAAGAGTAAGAGCCACCATTCCGTTAACTAAAGAATGGTTCCGGTAGCTTTTGTGTTTTGAAATAAAAAACTCCTTTCAACGAGTCTGCAATGCGGATGATAAAATTAGACTTCTAACGAGAGCGTTGACACCTTTCTTTGAGCGTACACAAATTTTTCCTTGTTTTTCTACCACCGAGATTTCAAAAGAATATAATCATCTTTGCTTGAACTTACTTAAATACAATAGCCTGATACGATTTCCAAACCGAGTCGTCTATCAAGGAAATTACGAATGATTTCCCAATTTTTGTCAACATAGCAAAAGTTTCCCCTATATTAATTGGATCCTAACTACGTTCAAAGAAATCATTTCTTCATCAACTTTCGGTCACGTACCCACCGCAGAAAGATTAGAAATTAAAGTAATTGCTGTAATTGGACTTACCAACGACGTTCAGTTGAAAGGCCAGGGACATTTTTGGTTCAGTATTGACTTGACACTCGTAAATTCCCGCGTCCCTTTCTTGTGGGAACTTTATTTGCAGCGTCCAATTTTCCGACTTCTCCGGTCTGATTACCTGGTGGAGAAATAGATTTAGTTGGTGAGGATATTTGATCTAAACTTGGTACAAAGTTCTAGTCACAAGATCTTGTATTCGAGGTTTGACCTGTAGGTACATGCTTCTTGGAAGATTCAATTTGCGGATTGTAACACATTGATGCAGTGAGACTTTATTTGTAGTAGTAGTAGTAGTTTGTGTTAATGAAGGCTACCTATACGTATTAACAACAGTAGGTTAATTACTCTATTATAGCACTTCCATTAAACGTTGAGCCAGTTTTGTTGAATAAAATTTTAGGAGCATACTATTACTTATTATTGAGTAATAGCATTCATTACAATAAGAGACTTAACGACTGTCTAGACATAAGAATGTACTATCGGCATAAAAGCTGACAGCTCTAACAGCGTTATTACTTTAAAATGAGAATTGTTTAAGTTCAATTAATTCCCAAATTCACAATCATCATTAGTGTTTTTATTGTCCCACTGTTGGGCACAGGCCAAAGTTGGGCAGTGTAAATCACCATGCTTACTCAAAGCAGATTGGAAATTTCAGACAGAGTTCTTCAAGATATTTTTCTTCACCTTTACTCAGTCATTCACAACGTCATTTGATAAACATGAGGCCTAATTTCATTATAAGAAAATTCTAATAATATTACGGAAAATTTTGCATGGTCCGTATAATATAATACTTTTTTGCTAAGTCAGTCAATGTCATGTTTTTCGCGAAAACTTCGCGAACTCACTAGTTTCATAAAGACAAAGTTTCTATCAAAGTGTAGCAGTCTGAAAAAGAACTTTTCTTTTAGAACTGAATTTCCTGTTTGTGCAATTTTTCGGTGCGACGATTCTGATAAAAGTAGACTTTCTGGAAACGAGTTTCGTAGAACAGTTTTGAAAATTACGAGTTAAAGAACAATGTTACTCGTTTTATACCTGGCATACCTACATTGGAAGTGTTCACAAAAGTCAAGGAACCAGTAAATTAAATCCAAAAATAATTTAACAATTGACATTTAACGCCAAACTAAGCATGCTTATATCTTCGGTACCAAAATGGTTCAAAAACATAGGAGACCCCTATTGAATGTAATGTAAGCAAAAAAAAATCATGATCGTCATCTCCTGCCCTTATCCCTATACCATTTTGGGCGAGTAATAAGCAAAAACAGAATATGTAGTATTATATAACATACCTGAAACCGCTGATCCGAAGTATAAGTCAGTATCCCAGCCGTTAATATATGCAGATCCCTCTTCCTAATCCACGATACCTGAAACGAAACGAAAGTTTAGTGCCAACTTTTGCCATTTCCCGTGACCCACTTTTCATTTTGCCATAGAGGCCCTTCGTCAAAGTACTTAATAATTCAAGGCTCGCTCATTCGTTCATCGTTATCGAGTTTAAAGAAACGTGCCGGAATTATGTCGCTTGAATTTGTTTTGGGGGCCGTTGTAATTGTTTTTTGGGGTGCCTTAGAGATTCGTAAACAAGGGAGTGTATTTGGAATATTATTTAGTTGTCGTTTTTATTGAGTACCTACTATAAGTTTGGGACTACAATCTCATAAGGCCAAAAAGATTTCTTGCCCACTTTTAGAAATTAAGTACAAATAGACATTATTGAATCATTTTTGTGATATAACAGTAACAGTCGTTGGTAACAGTGGATATGTGGAAATAAGTCTCCCAATAAATAGTACGTTCCAAGCCGCCATTTATATTGTAACATATCGCCTATTCGTTGAGTTTGTGTTTGATAGTGATCCTTATAATCCCAGCAGTTCCCATATCTTTCAATTTTATGATCAAAAACTAAACATCCTTATCCAAAAAATATTTTGGAAGATTTCCGTTATATTTTTCCAAAAAGCCTCCTAAGTTCCTTCTAATCCATTTCTATCTTTTACCACTTCTCTATATTCTCCATAACAATTCACAATTCAACATCCTTAGCACCAATGTCAGCTAGTTTAACACAGTTTCCAGTTCAAAAATAAACGGCTCCACTCTGGATATAGTGTTCCAGTTTTGCATACAATAGTGGTGTACGAACAAAGAGCCGTATTGATTATTAGCTATTTTAGCACTGCTATCTGGACTGGAAGCTGACTTGCGAACTTTGTTTAATACCTATAAATTGTACTTGGTATTTTACGTTTATCTATAGCTTATATTCTGAACTAAGTTCTGTCTGATTATATATTTGTCTTAGATGCCTTAGTTATGAATGTCAGCGGAGCCTTATGTGTCTGGTTGATGATAAGTCTTGAATTCAAATCCGTTCAGTTATTTTGGAGAAAGCTATTAAACACATAAACAAAACATATTGACACAAGGGGGCTACTATTTTGATTATGAGATTATCCTGGAACACACAAGATGATAAAATATACATGAAAGATGGTAAGGTTTCTCTTAATGGTGCATTTAGACGAAAAGAATATTAAACTGCAGATAGAGTAGACAAGAGTTTTTAGTTCTTATAGAATCTTTGAGGAACGCAGAAAGAATAACAAGATATTGATAATCTGCGATAGAATGAGCTTTCGTTTGTTTGATGTGAATGCACATTTGGTTAGGCATTTTATAGGGTAACAAATTACGGGTATTCAGAAGCCAGAAAGTCTGACAACCAGTCTTCCCAATAGGTATCGGGTTGCCTGGGTAACTGGGTTGTGGAGGTCAGACAGGCAGTCGCTCCATGAAAAACACTGGTACTCAGCTGCATCCGATTAGACTTGAGGCCGACCCTAACATAGTTGGGAAAGAGTATGCAGATGTTTATAAGGTAACAAAACACTACTATGTAATGCATAATATGAAACACCATACTCTAGTACCAGTGTTCAATATAATCTAGCCTGTAATACACTGGTGAGCAACAGCTTGTGTCAACACTAACGGTCGCGAATTAACTGGGACACATTTAGATTCAAATTAATCTAGACATGGAATATTCGGAATCTGGACGTAACTATATTGTTGTATTATACTGGTGTAAGAGTCTATTGTTTGTATTGTTAGCTGGAGGGTTCGTTTGCTTGAACGCACTAATCTCAGCAAATATATAAAAATTGTTGTATAGACCATTTATATAGCAATCGAAGAAGGCTATAGGCTACTTTTTATCCGGGTGCGCGGAGCAGTAGGGACTCGGGTTAAACCAAGGTGGAAGCTAGTAATATCAGTTAGAAGTAAAATTTTTGGAAGTTAGTTATTAATATCACACTATTTTTTTTTTTCAAATTTTACACCACTCACATAATTCCTATCGACATTTACCTCGTCGCATCATTATCAACCAACGCTTTTGATTGGCACATAAATTGCAGTGACACCAATCAGTGCGCATTACCGCATTTACAAAAGGAGGTCAAGGCCACTAGCGTTAATGTCACTTACGACTTTATGCTTCACTGTCCTAACGGTGCGTATCATGACCAAAGTTTTGGAGTGTTGCAATATGGGTCTTATTTTGTGACGAATAGAGTTTATATTGCAGTGATGGTTAATGGTTTTAAGGATCATTATTTCATTCATTGCGTTGCTAATTTTCTTTAAAGATAGTTTATAAATGTATGCATTGCTCTTACTAATGCTTGTATTGGCATTATTAGGTTCCTTACTTTTCAATTACAGTCTTTGTCCTGCTTTAGAGTCGAAATAAAAGTCACTGGACGAACGAGGGCAAAATTAGGTAGAAAAAATACCTTTACAAAATATGTTTTCGTTCAATTTAATATTTTAACGTTAAAACACATGCAATATTTGCTGAATTTCAAGTGACTACTAACTAGAGTCAGTTTCAATAAAAAAACATCATTAATATTTTCGTGTGCACACAAACAAACAGAGCCAGTTACTGTTTAATATTTAATTACAGTTCGAAAGAATGGTACCGACGTCAACACACCAACCTACCTCAATTTGTCAAATATCTTCAATGGATTTTCAACCTTATCACAATAAAGGAAGGTTAATGTTTGATTGGTAAAATTTTACAGATTCGGGTAGTTCGACCTGCTGGCGTCTATACTGTATGACCGATGACATTTTTTTTGTGCAACCTTTGAATGAAGTGCATTTGTAATGGCAATGTATTCGGAAAGATAAATATCAGGAAAAAAATATTCCAGGTCAATAATTTTAAAAATAATTATATTTTCAGTGTCTCTTCAATTTAAACTTCATACACTTTCCGAATGAAAGACCTCACAAAGTGCTATAAAATAAAAAAAAATGTCAGCTTAACAAGAAGTACTTATTTCTTTCAATGACGATGATAATAAAAACCTAATTGACTGCAAATACAACACAAGAAAATAACTCGTATATTCCCATAAATAAACTACTAGTACAGCCAACAAAACAAATTCTTTTGATCCGTTCACATACTAATACACAGAACTGGGTAAACAAAACTATTCTACTTACAGCTTTGTCCCCAAGTTGTTCAACCCTACAATGCAGGAAAGCGGTCTGTCCGACCACGGTAGTGACATTCCGAGGCACATTGTATTCGAAGTACGGAAATGACCCCACACTGTCCTCGCCGTAGTGTGCTGTACCTGGGAACAAAACAAAAATTGTTTGGTTAAATTCTCTTGAATGGATTTGAAGTGATTTCTTAGATTTTGGTGTATTTCTAAAAAAAAAAA
>NWSH02000296.1:6433978-6451407 GCA_002382865.2 Heliothis virescens | reverse complement strand
GGGTAACTGGGTTGTGGAGGTCAGACAGGCAGTCGCTCCATGAAAAACACTGGTACTCAGCTGCATCCGATTAGACTTGAGGCCGACCCTAACATAGTTGGGAAAGAGTATGCAGATGTTTATAAGGTAACAAAACACTACTATGTAATGCATAATATGAAACACCATACTCTAGTACCAGTGTTCAATATAATCTAGCCTGTAATACACTGGTGAGCAACAGCTTGTGTCAACACTAACGGTCGCGAATTAACTGGGACACATTTAGATTCAAATTAATCTAGACATGGAATATTCGGAATCTGGACGTAACTATATTGTTGTATTATACTGGTGTAAGAGTCTATTGTTTGTATTGTTAGCTGGAGGGTTCGTTTGCTTGAACGCACTAATCTCAGCAAATATATAAAAATTGTTGTATAGACCATTTATATAGCAATCGAAGAAGGCTATAGGCTACTTTTTATCCGGGTGCGCGGAGCAGTAGGGACTCGGGTTAAACCAAGGTGGAAGCTAGTAATATCAGTTAGAAGTAAAATTTTTGGAAGTTAGTTATTAATATCACACTATTTTTTTTTTTCAAATTTTACACCACTCACATAATTCCTATCGACATTTACCTCGTCGCATCATTATCAACCAACGCTTTTGATTGGCACATAAATTGCAGTGACACCAATCAGTGCGCATTACCGCATTTACAAAAGGAGGTCAAGGCCACTAGCGTTAATGTCACTTACGACTTTATGCTTCACTGTCCTAACGGTGCGTATCATGACCAAAGTTTTGGAGTGTTGCAATATGGGTCTTATTTTGTGACGAATAGAGTTTATATTGCAGTGATGGTTAATGGTTTTAAGGATCATTATTTCATTCATTGCGTTGCTAATTTTCTTTAAAGATAGTTTATAAATGTATGCATTGCTCTTACTAATGCTTGTATTGGCATTATTAGGTTCCTTACTTTTCAATTACAGTCTTTGTCCTGCTTTAGAGTCGAAATAAAAGTCACTGGACGAACGAGGGCAAAATTAGGTAGAAAAAATACCTTTACAAAATATGTTTTCGTTCAATTTAATATTTTAACGTTAAAACACATGCAATATTTGCTGAATTTCAAGTGACTACTAACTAGAGTCAGTTTCAATAAAAAAACATCATTAATATTTTCGTGTGCACACAAACAAACAGAGCCAGTTACTGTTTAATATTTAATTACAGTTCGAAAGAATGGTACCGACGTCAACACACCAACCTACCTCAATTTGTCAAATATCTTCAATGGATTTTCAACCTTATCACAATAAAGGAAGGTTAATGTTTGATTGGTAAAATTTTACAGATTCGGGTAGTTCGACCTGCTGGCGTCTATACTGTATGACCGATGACATTTTTTTTGTGCAACCTTTGAATGAAGTGCATTTGTAATGGCAATGTATTCGGAAAGATAAATATCAGGAAAAAAATATTCCAGGTCAATAATTTTAAAAATAATTATATTTTCAGTGTCTCTTCAATTTAAACTTCATACACTTTCCGAATGAAAGACCTCACAAAGTGCTATAAAATAAAAAAAAATGTCAGCTTAACAAGAAGTACTTATTTCTTTCAATGACGATGATAATAAAAACCTAATTGACTGCAAATACAACACAAGAAAATAACTCGTATATTCCCATAAATAAACTACTAGTACAGCCAACAAAACAAATTCTTTTGATCCGTTCACATACTAATACACAGAACTGGGTAAACAAAACTATTCTACTTACAGCTTTGTCCCCAAGTTGTTCAACCCTACAATGCAGGAAAGCGGTCTGTCCGACCACGGTAGTGACATTCCGAGGCACATTGTATTCGAAGTACGGAAATGACCCCACACTGTCCTCGCCGTAGTGTGCTGTACCTGGGAACAAAACAAAAATTGTTTGGTTAAATTCTCTTGAATGGATTTGAAGTGATTTCTTAGATTTTGGTGTATTTCTAAAAAAAAAAAATGTTACATCGCATTTATGCAGACAAGCAATCTGTAAATGCTATAGTGGGACGCCTAATTTCAGCATTAAGAACATTAACTGTTTGCTTATTTAGAAATTTAAGAAAATTTCTAAATAAGCAAACAGTTAATAAGAAAAAATGATGACGATGTGTTGCTTATAATATTCAAGTAAATAAAATAAATGATACCATGGGAGATTAATCGAAAAGGGATTTTATTCGTATGACAAAGAGTTTAAAGTAATATACGAAAATGTCAAACGAACAAAGCCACGAAGTCACTCTTTAGCGACCGTTCCCAATTACCTGTCTATCTATTGATTTGTTTACTAGAGATTGAATTTTGACATTAGCTCCATACAAGTAATGTCAAATTCATATCTCTGGTATCCAAATCAACAGATAGATAACTTATTGAATTCCACAGTTTGTAAAACTCTTTCCTCAATTACTAGGGTCAACAAAAATACGTGATCAAAGAAAAAAAAAACAAATAAAAATTCACGTCGAAAACTCACTGTCTATTTTCACCAAATTAACATGCTATTTGCATCCTTTTCCTAGATAAATTGTACCAATTTATCTTCTTTGCAAGTCAAAATAGGAAAAGAAACGTTTGTAATCTTCTAGCGAGCCCGTAGCAATAATAAATTATGCGCAAAGGGTCACTTTGACGTTTTGATATACATGGGTGTTTGAATTCGTTCGCGTTTTCCTGATTTCAATTTATTTATTAGTTAAAGTACAAAAATACTATAAAGAAGAATAGAATTGAAGCTTAGAACATTTATGTAAAAATATTTAAAATGAAAAAGGATAATAAAATAATCCCAAAGAAGATTAAGCAGCAAATTAATATTTAGTAGTATAATATACAGCAGAGATAAAACATTGATGACATTCAGACAATACATTGTCATATTTTTCAGTCATTGAAGAAATAAGCGATTTGACGGCTGGTTATGGTTAAGTTATCATTATAATTAAATGGTGCAACCCACTCTTAGAAACAAAACCAACTAACACATTCATAATCAAGAATAATAAAAACAAAATCTCGCAATAAATTTTGAAACAAACGCAGCGACTAATGTAGCTCGTTATATCATACCCAAGGATTCTGTTTGCAGCAAAAAGAATATAAAACGACACAATTATCCTAAACAAAAGGTTGTGTTGATTAAGAAATTATACAGGATGGAACATCTGAGCTCTAATGTTCTTATTCAGGTGTACAGACCTAATTTTGGGGTCATTTAAGCCCCTTTTTTTGTTTATTAGGCGATTTTGGTGCAGATGTCGCATACTAGGGTTAATTTTCTTTTTTTCAAAATTCTATCATACTGATCGGATGGATGCAGGATAGATAATTAGTAAAAATAAATATATGCTGTACGTAACTCAACAAAGATATAGTAAACTGTATAGCTATTGCCCACTTAAGGACTTCAAACACTTTGGTTTCAAACAATAAAAAAAATGTTATAGCTTTCAACTATTTAATATTTTTTTCTTATATCTAAATAAAATCTCCATCAAAGTATTAACGGTTTTTAGTCAAAACTTACATGGTTTAGAAAATAATTAAACAAATTTATAATTATCTTAAAATGTACAGTTATTGCCCACCGTTAAAAACCGTTGTATCTTATCTGATTTCAAATACCTATTTTCATTAAAAACAACGTAACAGTTATGAGTTCGTCATAACCATACGCCAATAATGAAATATCAAATAAAATGCAAAAAAATGAACCATGCAAGTAGTTCCATAAGAAAATTGCTAAAATGTTCACCCGTCTTGATTAAATCCGTCACAAATGTTTTTTTTCTTCAGTGTTGCCACTTGTCAATTTTAAAATCTATTATAAATTGACCATAGAGTAACTAGTAAATTATATTTGAAACAAGTGAGAACACAACCTTTGATTTAGATTTTTTTTCTAAAAACGGGCAATCACTGCCCGTGGGCAATCACTCTCTGGTTTACCCTATTTTTTTTGACTTCCAATATCAAAAACTCCAAGTATTTACATTTCAAAACTTGGCTCCCTGTAATAGTTTTAATGTCTAACGCATTTTCAACATTTTTTTTTTGTAATAAAATTAGCTAACTACCCATTTTATACTTTAAATACATTCAATCGCAGACAAAAAGACCATACGCTTTATAGACAGACCAAATATGAATAACGCCAAAATAACAGTCGTGATACGCCAAACAAATTAACAGTACAACATTAAATATGATTTTAAGCAGAACATTCTAGAAACTAACTGCAACCAGCGCTCGTTAGCAACGCATAAACCTAGTCAAATATTTATGCAATCATTTGTGGAACTTTCATCAAATGCAACCGACCGTAAAATTCGCGTAAGTCATTGTTTTATGTTTAAACAATATCATTTTTGATAGTTGGCCACTGAATTGTGTAATTTCAGTTTAATTGTTGGTGATAATATTTTAGAGTTATTTGGTTTAGTATTTTAGGGTTAATGGGGTCTTTTTAGGGTTCCGTAGTAAACTAGGAACCCTTATAGTTTCGCCATGTCTGTCTGTCCGTCCGTCTGTCCGTCCGCGGATAATCTCAGAGACTGTTAGCGCTAGAAAGCTGAAATTTGGTACCAATATGTAAATCAACCACGCCAACAAAGTGCAAAAATGAAAAGTGGATTTTTTTTTTATTAGGGTGCCTCCCCTACACGTAAAGTGGGGCGTGATTTTTTTTTCATTTCAACCCTAGCGTGTGATATATCGTTGGATAGGTATTTTAAAATGAATAGGGGTTTACTGAAATAATTTTTTGATTATGTTAATACTTTCGGAAATAATTGCTCCAAAAGCCGAAAAATAGGCGTAATATGAAAAAAATCTCAAAAGTAGAACTGTACATAAACTTTCGAGGAAAATTATTTTGAACGTGGTACAGACAGCAGTCTTTGAGATATAGCAATTTTTTGGAAACCGCAAATTATGACTTTGTTATTCATATATTTGTATGAAAAACAAAGTTATTTTTGTTGCCGAAAAATGTTTGTATTTTGGCTAGTTGTAGGTAATAGATGCGTTCAGTTTTCATAGAAAATGGTACGGAACCCTTCGTGCGCGAGTCCGACTCGCACTTGGCCGGTTTTTGAAGTTTGTGTGCATGATAACCAAAATAAGTAGTTTGGTAAAATGCTCACAGAATGACAATATTTTAACTCAAGTACTATTAATGTATAATACACTATCAATTTTGTCTAAAATGACCAAAATTTGGAAATGGTTGCAGTTATAGTTCTTTTGTAATTCATTCATTATTATCATATTAGCCAATTCCCCCCAAACGAACGCCAATTTATTGAAATTCATTACTCGCTATGAACTATAATGCAGTTTACCTTTCAAATCTCGGTAGAACATCAGAGTTTCGGTAATTTTCTGTATTCCGGAAATATTAATTAAATTAACTCGTTTTAAGATATTTTCCAAAAGTAAAGTAAATCAATTATAAAACACTTCCCGACTTCTCAGGGGGATATTAATTAATAATTTCGCCGATTAAACTTTTTGGCATAATCCTGTGCCTATAATATTCTATGAAAGATTAAAGACTATGAAATAAAATTCTTTAGCAAATTCGTTTACACGTATTGCCATCGTACCGAATAAAACTTTATTTGTTCCGTCCCACGAATCAAATTACGCGAAACTGTTTTCATATAACACTTCAAAGGGTATGTGTCAAACGACAAAATGAAAAGGTATTTTGATTTATTTTATTTGCACGACGCCGCGTCCATTGTCAATTATATTGAACATGAACACAACCCTTTGGTAACGTCCGCCATTTTGTCAAATTGCCAGACTTAAATCGGGCGGTTCACATCTCATTTACCCTGTTTTTACGATCACGAGTTCCGTCTTTTAAACTTGCGAAATTAAATTCTATTTGCACACACTTTGGGTATGTTTTTGTTTGACAATAGCACCAGGTGACCAATAATAAAAGATTATGCTTAGTTATTGTGGTTGTCAGTGCGGTCTGCTATTTAATTAAAGAGAAATAGTTTTGGGATGTCATTTTCAGTCGTAAGTGGTCGTTTGGAGATATGAAAAGGTCGAATGAATAATGGGATTGCTTTGTTGGTGAAACTCTTTATTTTCTTAATGCCCAGAGGAAAAGTACCCAAATTGTAATACGAAATATTATACTGAAACTGGCTTTAATACTAAGTAGTTACCCATGATATTACTCGCATTTTATTACGCTTATAATATATTAGCTTTTGCCAGCGGCTTCATCCGCGTAAAACGTAAAATCCCGTCTTTTCCCGTTCCCGTGGGAATTTCGGGAAATCCTTTCTTATCTCGCGGGAGAGTCAGTACCAAATTTCAGCTTTATAGGTTCACGGATTTGGCCCCTGCGTTGATGAGTCAGTGAATGAGTCAGGACTTTGATTTTTATATGTATTTAAGAAGATATGATATATATAGTATGTTGGTAAAGGCTAACTACAGAAACATTTTATATTATAGTAAACTATTTATTTTATTGGTTATTTTTTAATTTGATAAAGTCATTTAAAATCGTGAGACCTCTAAATATATTATAATCTGTTGCACCGTTGTCCCGGTAAAAAGTACCCATGTGAAAAGTAGCCTTTTCTAGGTTCTGGAAATCTGTATACTTAATTATAATATTTAAATCTGTTCAGTAGTTTTGGTGCAAAAGCGCGGTAGACAGTCATTCACATACACATTCGTATTTATAATATTAATTAAGGTTCACTTTGTTCCATCAATACCTTATTATTTTTTGTAGTATTTTTACCAAACAAAGATTCCACATTATTCCACGTAATTAATTCAATACAACAGTACTAGGCTATCAGAAAGTATAGGGAGCCAGCATTACAATGGCTTTAATGTGATTAAACAAGGGTAAACACCATAAGCCTATTAATGGAGTTTCTACTACTATCGAATGTTAACAAACGGATTTATTTCTATTTAAGACTAGTTGCTGCCCATGGCTTCACCTACGTCTCGGGGAAACTTCTTTCTGTAGGTACCCACATGAAGTTAAAAGCTCACCACTCAGAGATTATTAGTAGGTACAGATACCTATCTATACTAATAATTTATACCAATAATACAAAACTGAAGAATTTGTTTGTTTGAAGGCGCTAATCTCAGGAATTGTTGGTTCGATTTGAAAAATGATTTCAATGTTAGATAGCCCATTTATCGAAGAAGTCTATAGGTGTATTTTCTCCGGGTGCGCGGAGTAGATCCCACAGGACGCGGGTGGAACGGCTGGCGGTAGCTACTAATGTATATAAATTAAAATATTATCATATTTATTATTCAATTCAATAAAAAATATCTTCACAGTACTTACTTTTCACGTCACACGTTTACATGATCATTGATGATTCCGTGAATTTGAGCATAACTCAGGTTATTGGTTCGTAGAATCAATGAATAATATTTCATAGACAAATGTTACCTTTCATACTTATCAACGCCTTAGTATTTATACTTAAGCTCTCTCAATGTAAAATATATATTTAAACCATCTTAACGTAAGCCACGTTTTGAAATACTCAAATCAAATGTAGTTAGAAACCTTTAAGGGCTTTGAGATATAGGTCTATTTATTCTGAAAAAATATACTGGCAATGACTTATTGATCAAAATATATTAACACATTTTTCAGGCATTTTATTTTGAAAAAACCCTAGGTCGTTTCTAAAACTAAGTAGACATATAATTTGCTTAATAACTATATTTTTAAAAATCTACTAATGGTCGGTTTCACAGGTTCTATACGACCACATAGAGTTCCAGATAGTTATCTGACAGGTCATGCCACAGAAAAGTAATCAAAATCATTCAGAATTTAAACAGATTCTTTGGCATTTTAAGACCAATTAATTATCTTAAAAAAAAGAATAAACAAAATGAAAATCTTCTAAGAAAAAGAAAACCAAACTCGACTCCAAAGACATCTTTAAAACGTTCGCAGAAATTACACTCAAAGGAAAAAAAGTGGCTCACATAAACCGTCTAAGGAAAAACCTTTTTGCATTCGTATCCTCGAGTTAATGCGTTTAGAAAGCTAGATATTAGTACCTCCTTTAAAGGCTAGGCTTAGTGTAAGGCTATTAGGTCAAGTGGTCGTATGGTGTGGCTTCCAGTTAAGCTTGTTACATTAATAAGAATTCAGGCTGAGAAATAAGTGCAGGTTAAATGCAGTGATTTTGTGTTGGAAGGACAAGTTATAAAGGTGTTCATTTAATATTAAATATTCTATGACATGGAATTAATATTGACATTAATTTTGTGTCTATGATGTAACAACGACCTTAATGTTCTGCAAATTGCGACGTTAAACTACTGCAGGAAAGGTTGAAACCGCGTCAAGTCCATGTATAGGCATTTGATTCGTTTCTACATTTGTTTCTACTACATTTCATAGTTATTGGAATATTTATTAATATAAGATACCTATTTTCTTTTCATTAAATACCTGAACTATTTCAATAACTAGAGATATTATTTATGATAGTTAATATTAAATGCGTCATCAATTTCATAAAAATAACGAAGTGACTCGATATTTTTGTTATCGAGTGTAAAGTTAGAAAAGGACGTAACATTGCTAAAAGATTGGACGGTTCTGTAAATTGAGATATTTGGTAGGAACGTGATACCGCAAAATGGAATGTAATTTTTGGAACCAAAGTTAATATCTCAACCCATTTTATGAAACATTCTTACATTAGGATAAAGTAAATAAAGTAACAACATTCAGTATTAGCGGCTCACGTTTTCACGTGAAATATATTTTGGCTTTACACATTCTGTTTTGCTTGTTTCTAACTTCCATGGACAGTTTTATATGTCGCTTCATTGGGTCTTGCCTGACCTGGAAACCTACACACTCGTACTTGGGAGACAGTGGGTGTTTTAATCACGACCTTTAAATTTTTGTCAATATATGTAGTTCTTAGAATTTAATTGAAAGTGACAAGAACACAGAGATTACTCTGTGAAGAGAGAGTTGAGGAAGTTTCAAGAAGAAGAGAGAGAAGTCTCAGTTCGAGGAAGGCCCTTATCGATGTGTGAAAGTTTTTAAGCTTTGCTTTTGTCACATTTAGGGTATCGAAGATAAGTGCCAATACTTGAAGTCTTTCCCACACAGACAAAATTGATTTACTTGTAAATTTACGGCACCAGAGACAACAGAAAGATAAGTAATACTTGAACTCTACTGATGGTACATCTACCAATTTTTGTCTATCTTATATCCTACCAAAAAAATACATAAAAACACCTGGCCTAAATTCTTTCAAGGCTATCCCAACTTCAGGAAAGCCTATCACCCTCAGTAACACTTTCCCGGTCAAGTGAGAACCCCGATACACTTTTTGAATACTGATCACCGCTTTTCTGAAGAGTTCTTCCGAAGTTTCGTGGGCAAGCCAAGGTCAAGTGGCAATTGGCTAATCAATACTTAGCACCCTTAATTGTTTACTGAAATGTTTGTTTTTCGGGTAAATGGATCACGTTTTTGGTGTCAAGTGTACAAATATATTAGGGACTTATTTATTTTATTTTTGTAAGCAAGAAAGTTAGTGATGTATAATTTTTTGATTTCAATGAAGATTCGCGATATCACAAATGCTGAGATTTTAGAAAAATACGGATTTTGTTGTAGAAATGAAATTGGCAGACTAACGACCAGTTACACAGGTTCCAGGTGAAAATCTTACTAATCTTACTTTCCTGGTATATTTTTTGGCAAGCAAAGGTTAAGTAAAATGGATGCTAAAAAAAATCATTAAAAAGTTTTCCATGGTTTTAACCATGTCAGTGGTTTTAACGTAGTTAAGGAAATTCCATTTATTACTATTTGAAAACAATTGAAATTTCCAACCAACCAAATACCACTTAATTAATAGTCTGACAAAACAAATGAATACGAATTTATTCAAATGTTTATCATTTGAAATTTCGCAACCACTATCCAACATACTAAGAACCTCCCGTCATACACATTATAGGTTAAACAAGAGGTCTTGCTATACTGGTCATTTTAGAATCTGCTACTTATACAGAAGATGATTTATATAACCGTTTTAATTGTTAACTAGTCCACTAAGTACGTGGTATACTCGTGTCATTAATCAAAATGGCGCCGTTTTAAACGGCACTAATACTTAATTTTCCGGAGTGGTGGCTTTAATTTTAACTATAATGTTTTAATGTCTGCGTTTATCATCTGCCTAGCCATTTCTCGACTATTTTGGGGTTAACACGTTTAGCGTTTGATTACTTTTGTATGTGAAATATTCAAATATGTACGCAACGATACTTTTTGCTAGTACTGATGAAACAAATATTAGCGCATAAAGGTACGATTTAGAAGCGATCTGCCGACGGCAACTGCCGACTGCACGTGCCGTAGCTGCACTACTGGTTTGTATTTATTGAATACAAACATGAATTCGTTTCGGATCAAAACAGCAGTAGCGGTGTGCAGTCGCCCTCGGATATGGACCGATTTCTAGCAGTCGCTGCACGAGATCGAAGCGGCAGCAATACGTGCAGTCGCCCTCAGATAGCCACCGATTTCATGCAGTCGCAGCACGTGTAGTCGGCAGATGCAGTCGGCAGCTTGCTTGCAAAAAGTACCTTTACTGACATTACTAACTTCTCTCATAATTACTGGAATCTTACGCACTTTATTGTACTTCACCCACACTTTTTCACCATACACCCTATTCCCTAATAAACGGCCAAAATTTAAATATAGACCTCACCCTCAATGTTGACCAAAAATAGGTCAAAATCCTGCAAAAATAACTCCCCAAAGTGTAGAAACAAAATATAGTACAAATAGCCGCTCTTAACACAGCTAAAACAAACATGTACCAACGATAAATAAAATTTGGTCAAAGTGAGAATTTGTTTTGTAAAAACAGTACCGCGTTTAGTTGACACGATGCGAAATGCTTTGGTAAATATTTTTAGGCTAACAGTTTGGTGTTAGAAGTTTTTTTTATGAAGGCAGAAGAAAAATACTGGTTCTTTATGTACATATTCATCTTTTGCAAACAAACTATCGAGGCGAAAGAAAGGAAATCTTAAAGAAATAAAAATGATGTTTAGTTTTGTACAGGTACTTAACTGGGTTGTGGAGGTCAGATAGGCAGTCGCTCCATGTAAAACACTGGTTCTCAGCTGCATCCGGTTAGACTGGAAGCCGACCCCAAAAATAATTGGGAAAAGGCTAGGCAGATGAATATTGTGATAAGATTGAAAATCTATTGCAGAAATTTGACAGATTGTGGTGCCTTGATGTGCTGTTATCTGTATATACTAGCTGTTTCCTGCGGTTACAGCCGCATCCCAAGATAGCTATTTCTTACACTGGGATAAAAAGTAACATAAAACATTATTTCATTCTTCAAGAATTTTTCAAATCAATCCGGTAGTTCTAAAGATTTGCGCGTTCATATCAACCACTAGCTTCTGCCAGCGATTTCTCCCGCGTCTCGTGGGAACTTCTCGGCGCATCCGAATAAAAAGTAGCCTATAGCCTTCCTCGATAAATGGGCTATCTAACACTGAAATAATTTTTCAAATCGGACTAGTAGTTCTTGAGATTTGCTCGTTCAAACAAACAAACTCTTCAGCTTTATAATACTAGTATAGATTCAGCCTTATAATACTACTAAACATATCCAATTAATAAAATAATGCCACAAACCAAACCGATATTAGTACGCCATGCTATTTATGGTTCAATTCATGGTTAATAACGAAAATAGTTGANTTGAGATTTGCTCGTTCAAACAAACAAACTCTTCAGCTTTATAATACTAGTATAGATTCAGCCTTATAATACTACTAAACATATCCAATTAATAAAATAATGCCACAAACCAAACCGATATTAGTACGCCATGCTATTTATGGTTCAATTCATGGTTAATAACGAAAATAGTTGATGTTACTATTGGTTGTTTGAAAGCATAGCTTTGCTTTTCAAACGAAAATTTCTGATAATGGAATTATGCGTTCGAATTCCGCGAACGTAGACAAAACAGCGATTTATTGGTGTACCAATGTTTTGGTGGGGGCTGAATTAATAATATTATAGTTTTGTTTTTGAAGCAGAGCTCGTAGCAAAGTAACAGCGCAAATCGATAGATCATAAACTAACTGCGAAATTCAATATTCTGTCTATCTCTGGATTTCCTTACTAGAGATAAGAATTTAACATTACATGTAGGGGGGTAAAGTTAAAATTCTATCTTAAGTAGGCAAATCCAGAGATAGATAGGTTATTGGGAATGGCCGTTAAGCAATAAGCAATGCTTGGCGCGGCCGTTCCGTGGATGGGTAATCGTGTCTTGATGAGGTCCTCCATGTTTTGGACCCTAAGATGATTTATGGGTTCAGGCTGTCATGAACATCCTTAGCAGTCGTTGAGGTTCGAAAGAACCCAGAAAGTCTGACAACCAGCCTTGTCCTGGGGTACCAGATTAGTAACTGGGATGAGTAGGTCAGGATTTTATCCAAAACACAATCCTCCTTCTTTTGGAGTCGGTTGAAAAGTTTGTAATTGCAGACACGTGTCATATAGAATGAGACCTTCACTCAACTGTAACTCAATATACAGGCTGTTGTTATTATTATCAAAATTCAAATAATTGTAGCAAACGACTTAAACTTTGACCCACTTACATTGAATACAGAAGTTGAAAACAATTGCTTGTAAGATGTTAAATGTAACTGCGTTGTTGAAACAGCCACGAGTGGAATAGTTAGAACAAGTTTGGATTCATGTGGGCAAGTTTTAGATATTATGTCTAAGAACAGCATTTATTATAACAATAAAATACAATTATTGCTTTTTGTTTTTTTTCTGTATTTTATTTTAGATATGGATTGTATTTTTGCGAAATAAATACAGTAAATAAGATTACAGGAATCATAAACCATCAATCCCGTTCAATGTTGATATAAAACAACTGGGCTACCGGGGTTCTAAAAATATTTTTACCAAAACCAAAACACCAGTTTAAAAAACTGACCTAAATAAATGACGTGTAATAAAAAGGCTACATGTCTAGAGTGCTATTTAGTGTCGCAGAACATGAACAGGTAGAGTGCTCCATAAAGGCACACTTATTCAATTACAACCTTGTCCAAGCCTCTCAGGGCCCATTTATGGGCCTAGAATTTCCTCACAGAAAAAACCATCCTGTAGCTATCAAAGAATCTTTTTGACACAAGAGGCCTTTCAAAAAAGTACCTTTTCAGATGACTAGAATAATTGAGTAGGCACAGATGTATCTAATTATGGAAATAAAAAAGATTTTTCAAGACGGAACGGAAATTATTTGATTTGAAAATAGCATTGAGCTGAAAGCGGATTTACAAGTAAATGTGGTTACTAAATACTGTTATAAAAAAGGCATCGCTGTGTTCCAAAATAATACTTATTTTTTAATTAATAGCAAGGTAAATCAGTTTAGTAATCTCTACATTTGCTTGTGGCTTCATTTTCTTGCTAAGAAAATTTAGATAAAAACGTTTTAGTTTAGCAGAGAATATTATCAGTCTTTAATGATTCGCTGTTTTACGTAGGTTGCCAATTCACCCTGTGACAAAATGAATTTGAGCCTGCAGGAGTGTATTGTTCCAATATCATTGCATTAGTTCAAGCTACATACGACACGTATTATTTGGTTCTTCAAAGCAAAACATAGTTTGAATTTCGCGTTATTAATGTACAGACAGCAGGTCACCCTATCCGAATCTGTCAAATTTTACCCATCAAACAATAACCTTCTATTATTGTGTTAAGGTTGAAAATCTGACAGAAATTTGACAGATTGTGGCTACTTGATGTGCTGTCGTCTGTATGTATCTGCAAATTACTTACACTAATTACTTTGTTTAATTATGCTAACACAACACTCATTAAAATTATATCCTTCATTTCTACCATTAAGACCACACAAAATTTCAGGAGCAATGTCCCACAGGTCAATGACCTCAAATGTGGGGCCATAAATAAAATTTCCATTAAAACAGCTAACAAGGCCTAGTCCTTACAGAGCTCATAAAGGCGGTATTACACCAATGTGTAATATACCGTGTTGGTTGAACGAGCTCAACTTTTATAATAAAGACGGAAAGTCGGGACGACCTATACCGCTATGGTATGTAAGTGGCACCCAGTAGAGAACTTCAGATGTACTTTATGGGATGGTACCTTAATGGACGCACCTGTGGTAGGTAATAGGCTGTTTTACTTACGTTTTATGTCGTTTTTAAGGATGCGTGTAAGACCTAAGTTTGGAAGACGAGAATGTTTTAAGTAATAAGTCTGGTTTAAGATGATGAAGGGACAGTATAAAGTTTAGGAAAAAAAATTCTTTGTCCTTACATACTTATATAATACATGAAAATCGACCAAGTGCGAGTCAGACTCGCGTATGAAGGGTTCCGTAACACTATCTATAAAAAATACGTTTGCTGCATGGGAGCCCAATAAAATATTTATTTGATTCTAGTTTTCCGTATTTTTTGTTATAGCGGCAACAGAAAGTTTAAGCTGTCTGGCTATCATGATTCACGAGATACAGCCTGGTGATAGACGGACACATGGACGGTTAGAGAAGTCTTAGTAATAGGGTTTCGTTTTACTCTTTAGATATGGAACCCCAAAAATTTATTTACTTGTTATGCTTTCTGGATAAAACAGCTAAAACGGGTAAACCGATTGAGATAAAATTTATCATAAAAATACCCAGAAGACGACCATAGGCTGCTTTGGACAGGGTGTAAGACGTAGTTCTCTCGGGACGCGAATAAAGTCTCATCGTATAATAATTTAATGAAGTAAACGATGGTATTGCCTTTGATATTTAACCCTCCTACTGAGCGATCAAAAAAAAAAAACAATTGCTTGCTTTTCCGATAAAAGAAAATAAAGTGCAGGCTACATCGTAAGCAAAGTTTTTTCAGGTAATTGATTGGCTAGTTGCTGTTAATTAATAAAGTACGTAATTGCTTTTTATAAGGACCTTTATAAGACGTTCTTGTCTAGACTATCCTTTAAGGATTTCACACCACAAAAAGTATCAAGAAATATTGCCATGTTTATGTACAGACGACAGCAAATGAGGTTACCACAATCTGTCAAATTTCGGCAATAGATTTTCAATCGTATCACAATAGTGGGTAGGTTGATATTCGATTGGTAAAATTTGACAGATTCGTATATGTTGACCTACGTCTGTACTTCTGTCGAGATAAAACAGACTGTAATATTCAAAACTAATATTTATTTCTATTAGCAAAATTTCTGACCCAGTACTTCAATTAACATTCACTGCACTCAAACTTTATCTCTAAACCACACACATGTAAACTAGCTCGTACTGCCACCGTATCAAAGATAGAATGGAAGTGACATATAGACATTTTAGCGTGCTCAAAATATACTGAAACGAGAGCCCGTGAACGAATATGAACGAGAAAAGAGCTCGTGGCTAAGTTAAAGCCATGCGTATCAATCGATATTAAGGTTAAGCAACGTTTGGCGCGTTCGGTCCGTGTATGGGTGACCATCTTGTCATAACAAATACTTCTACAGTTTTTCGGAAGGCACGATAAACTGATGGATCCCGATTATCATTTGAACATCTTCGGCAGTCATTACGGAGAGAAGCCGGAAAGTCTGACGACCAGTCTTACCAAGAGGTATCGGGTTGCCCGGGTAACTGGGTTGTGGAGCTCAGACAGGCGGTCGCTCCATGTAAAACACTAGTTCAGCTACATCCAGTTAGATTGGAAACTGACCCAAACATAGTTAGGAAAAGGCTTGGCAAATGATAGCGAAATTATTTCTACCTTCTAAATTACTTCTGTTAACACACTGCATACATTCAAACCTTATCTCTAAACCACACGGTATAAACTAGCTCGTACCGCCGCCGTATCAAAGGTAGAATGTAAGTGACATATAGACATTTCAGCAAGCTCAAAATATACTGCCACAAGAGCCCGAATATTTCGTATGGAGATAACCTTTATATGGATTCACAGCACACCTAAGGGACCGGTCGTAACACTGAGCGCGCTCTGACGTATAAATGGTTGAATTTCTATGATTATGACTATTTTTTACAACCTTTCTACCGCTTTTGGGTGTTTTTTTCAGCGCAACAATTTGTTTCGATACATTGTTTTTACTCGGAAATTAAGTTAAGATGGGTAAATTGTTGATGAATTAAAGGAATCCTTACAAACTGAAAGTGACTCGTGCTGATTGTCGCGTTCTTACGCCGAAACAACCGATTTCAATAAAATTTTGTGTACAGATAGCTCCCTTGGAAAGGACGCCAGCCTCTTTTTATCCAGGTGCGGAAAATAGGTCTATCGGAACTAAAATAGAACCACGAGGAACAGTTATGAGATATAAGTTGGCTTTCAATTATCACAAGGATCCTTGTAACAGATTATATAATCAACCTGCTATATAAACAAACTTAAACTACTTCACAATATTAGTAGAGACCAACCTCGAAGACTTCCTTTCAATTTAAATGCTGATCGATAAATTGAGAGATAACTCCTAAGGTACGGAAGTTCAAGAATTTTGGAGGAGATTAGAACAATTTCGGCACAATGGCCGTGGAATTGTAGAGATATCTTCCAAGTTATTTTAAGGGTTTTTGACCTCGCAAAACTTTGCTTGCAAATGTTTTTGTACCTGAAATATCAGCTAGAGTACTTCAATATTTGAAAGGAGGGTGGATACTTTTCAAATATTTCCTTGATTTTAAATTCAAGTTTATAAAAGTATTGATTCGTTTAAAAAAGCGAAAAAAATGCCTATAACGGTCCTCGGACTTGGACTATGTATCTTATACCTTCAGGTTTTTTTTTAAATAATAATTTTTTTGAAACATTAACGATTTATTGTCCCCAGACATTTGTATATAAAATCTTCTACTGAAACTGATCTTTCAACTGAAACAAAAATGCATCCAATCGCGTCTTCCGCTGAAGAGCCAGAGTACTACCGAAATACACAGACATACATAGCGATCAAACTTGTAACACCCGTGTTTTTGCGTGAGGGTTTAAAAATTCCTACTTTACTGGACCAAAATGTGACGTGTTGATCATCATCATCTGCCTAGCCTTTTCTCAACTACGTTGGGGTCGGCTTCCAGTCTAACCGGATGCAGCTGAGAACCAGTGTTTTACATGGAGTGACTGCCTATCTGACCTCCACAACCCAGTTACCCGGGCTACCCGATACTCCTTGGCCTTGGTAAGACTGGTTGTCAGACTTTCTGACTTCTGACTACCCGTAACAACTGCCAAAGATGTTCAAATGACAGCCGGGACC
>NWSH02000296.1:6390815-6412064 GCA_002382865.2 Heliothis virescens | reverse complement strand
CCCTCCGCGCCTACGCGATTTTGAATTACACTCTAGGGGTAGGGCAGACAAGACTACGTGGAGTCGAATTTACAGCAATTCGTTTCTGTCATTAAAACCTAACTTTCAGCTAATATTTTAGGACTTTTTTTTGACCATAAATAAACTTTCGGAATAATACGCATTATTTAACACAATACTTAGGACATTTGAATTTATATTGATTTCATTTGAACTGTTTTTATTTTAGATTCCGATGTTTGATTTCATTATTGACTACATCTACCAAAGGGGTGCGGTAATTTTATATAATTGCCGGTAAATGTGATTAATTTGAAAGTTTTTATCACCTTTACCACGAGCACAGATAATTATGCATAGTTCCCGGTAATTATACATAATTACCGCAATATTCACATCTACCGTGACATATATATTTAAGTGTCTGTCTGAGACTACATGTCTCTTAATTGAATGAAAATATGTGGATGCAGATTTTTTTAATGGAAGATGGTTTTCTAATGGTAATGGCAACATCGTGCATCGGTTTAGCCGTTCTAAAGTTTTTAGCTGTTTTGCTGACAATGACAGGGAATGTGGTCAAAATTAACTCTCTATGAAGAGTACGTCTAAATGTAATTTTGGTATTTAGATCAGTGAAGTAGAATATCGTGTTTTGGAAGATTCATTTAGACAATGTTTTCTATAGTTTCTCATAGTTCCTTTGTTTGATAAATGGACATAAATCTGGAATGGTTCATAATTAATATCAAAATCAAGCATTGTTCTAGGCTATGTTACGCAACGAAACAATAATATGGTTTGTTTTACCACTACCAGAGATGTACGAATCAACCGACCAGGTGTTCTTTCTTATATCGCTTTATGAACAGATTCATGGTTACACATGAGCCTTTTAAAGTTCGTATTACAGATAGGTATTACACAGGTAGGTAATGCCTTGAAATAATATTGATGTTCATCATCTTTATCTTTTTGATTCTGTAGCACTAATAACATCTTCTGCGGTAATTGTTTTCACTACAGCTATCATATCAATTTTATCATGACGAATAACTAGACCTTATAAAAAAGTATTATTAGTATTTACATGATATAATGGTTATCTAACTCACCTTGACTCTCAGATTCTTCAAATCCTATCTAAGGTACTGCTTTCATACCAAAATTGAGATAGATTTTTTCAAGACCATTATAATTTAAACGAGACAAAAATTTAGAATGTCTACAAAAACAGTTATAGTTTTTAAATTGTAACTCACCTTGACTCTCATTAAAAAACCCCAGCACCATGATAACAATAACAACGAGACCGATCTTGAGTCGGTAGCTGAAGCTCATCGCATTCATATCGAACCGATTCAGCGCCGGCATGACTCAACCTCGCCGCATCCATTCGCTGTACCGTTTTGTACCTCCACGGTGTTCCTGCTCTTTGTTTGTCGAATGCATCATCTGTAACAAGGGATGAGGTTAATTAAAAGGAAATGTTGTTTGGAGTTCGTGTTTGAATATTATGTGTTGTTTTTTTATCTAGGTCTTGGTATGTTGCAAAGCTTAAGTTACAACTGTGTTACTCTTTTAAGGTAAAAAATTGTCTGCTCGCTTCTTGGGTGCACACGGTTGACAGCAGTGAGGACACATTTTTGAACCCAATTTACTAGTTATGTTTTTTTATGTGAAAATATAATACTTAATACTACCGTATCACTCGCGTCGCATCGGTATTATTGACAAGTTTCATCAAAAGCCATCCCGTAGTTTTTGCCCAAAGGAGGTACAAACATTCAGACATACAACTTTCGTGTTTGTAATTCGTGCAATTATATTATTATAATTTGTAACTAATGTGTATAATAAATATATTCTGGTATTTAGGCCAAAGATAAAGATAAAAAGTCATTTATTCAAAGTAGGCTGAAATTCAGCACTTTTTGAAGGTCAATTAAAGAAAGGAAAAAATAAAGACCAATCTTGTAAATGACTTCATTAAAGAAACTTCTTGTAACAATATAAGTTAATGTAGTTCTTTAGTTCTGTTGTAATTGAAATTAACATTTTTCGTATTAATAAAGTCCAAATTTCCGAATCTGAAATATTGTATTTCATCAATTATTTGAACTATGAAACATTTGATATTCGTTCCTAATATAATTTTGAAAGACTTAACGCCAGTTTCACAGGTTCCAGATAAAGTTTAGACAGCTATCTGACAGATAACGCCACACAAAAGTAGTCAAAATTAATTGTCAGATAGTTATCTAGAACTCTATCTGGAACCTGTGAAAAAGGCGTAAGTATCATATCAAATTATCAATGGAAGTTTTAGCGACTTCCAAAAGATTATATTACGAAGTTACAAATTAATGGAGAAGTTTGATTTTAATCAGTCAAGAGCAATTTACCCGGGTCACTGACAAGAATATTTTACGTAAAACCTCTGCTGATTTTATATTAGAAATAATTTGTTCTGCCAGCAGTTTCATCCCTTCACGAGGAAACTAATACCTGTAACCGGATAAAAAGTAGCCTATGTTATTTTGATATGTAAGGTCCATTACTGCCAAGTTTCAGCAAAATTAGAATTAAAAGTTATCTATACTAATATTATAAAGAGGAAAACTTTGTTAGTTTGGTTGTAATGAATAGGCTCAAAAACTACTGGACCGATTTTAAAAATTCTTTCACCATTCGAAAGCTACATTATTCACGAGTGACATAGGCTATATTTTATCCGGGTACGGGCAGTAATTCCCACGGGATGCGAGTGAAACCGTGGGAAAACGGCTAGTTATACATATAAACCTTCCTTTTCAATCCGCATCAGAATCAGTTACGTAGTTTTAGAGATTTGAGTATACGTACATAGGGATATAGGGACTGAGAAAGTGACTTTGTTTTATACTATGTAGTGATGGCATGGAAACCATCGTGCACAAGTTTTACTTTCACTTAACCAGTTCCAGATCGTTTTTTAGGGTTCCGTACCTAAAGGGTAAAACGGGACCTTATTACTAAGACTTCTTGTCTGTCTGTCTGTCTGTCTCCACGCTGTATCTCATTAACCGTGATAGCTAGAATGCTGAAATTTTCACAAATGATGTATATCCGTTGCTGCTATAACAACAAATACTAAAAATTAAAAAAATATATATATTAAGACTGTTGATTTATATTAATTAATTGTATACTAGTAGCGCCATCTATTAGAAATAATGTGCAACTTAAGTAACTCACACTTGACTATTCCTATTGTACTTTTTTCATAGATTATGGTACGGAACCCTTCGTGTGCGAGTCCAACTCACACTTGGCCGGTTTTTTTAAATAATGCCATTTAATTGAAACACTCGAAGCCTTTAAATAATTATTTAAAAAAAAAACACCAGGTTGCACTCCGGGAGTGCAGGCAGAAGTGAAAACATGAATATTAACTTTATGCGTTTTTAATATTTTTTTGAGATTATGGAATGAAGAAAGAGCACAACTACTTTTTACTGTCATCACCTACTCTCGATATTGAGAGTTTCTCAAAAAAAACTTTTGTCCCTATGACTGTACTGGAAGGTATACCCCAACACGATTAAATATAATCAAAATTTAAGCACGACTCCATCTATGATTTTGAAGAATAAAAACTATACTCGTACTTTCATACTTGACTAACTACTTGACTTTGAAAAATTATAGATGGCGCAACACATTTTTTCTCACATGTCTTTCCTCGATTTTGAGGGTTCTGGTTGAGCTAAAATTATTCAAATATATATTTTGAGTTTATTGCTGTGGCCTGGATGCTAACCTAAAGATACTCCGGCACCATTTCATTTTATAAAAATAAAAACCCAAACTCCATCTATGATTTTAAATGATAATTACTAAGCCTGACACTATTGTCAAATTTCACATGTTTGAAACGTCATAAAATATCTTACCGACCTGTACTTACGGAATTTCTATAGAATTTCGGGTTTCAAGATTTCGGGTATCACGATTTTGGGTTTCACGATTTCGGGTTTCACATTTCGGTCACGTGATACCTGTCGCGAGTTTATATATTTTTCCCCATACAAAAAGTGCTCAACGCCGCTAAAGAAGTTTTCACTTCAAAAATTTAAACTAAAAAAAAACCATCAAGTAATTTCAGAGAAACAACACAGACAAAAACTTGAAATCATTAAAAACATTTTAATTCGGTTAAAAAGTTTTCTTGTGAGTTTCACAAGTTTGAATTTAATTCTTTTTTTATTTATCAATGTAGGTAACTTTCTTGTTTTAATTTGTAGTTTAAATTGATGAAGTTAAACTTGCTTAGTGTACACCTCTAATTTGTTTTTGCTTACCTAGTAAACACGCTTTTTCTTGCCATTACCATTTCTTCTAGTTCTGCTATAGATACATATACTATATATATAGTATACAAGTTTCAAATCTATGCTAGTATTACGAAGCTAAAGAGTTAGTTCATTTGCTTGAACGTGCTAATCTCAGGACCTACTGTGATGATAGGAAAAAATCGTTCAGTCTTAGATAGTCCATTTATAAAAGAAAGTTGCAGTAGTCCCACGAAACGTGGATGAAACTGCTGATGTAATCTAGTTATTATATATTCGGTCAATGTTAGAGTAACCTAGAGTTGCAGTATAACACACACGCACACACCAGCACAGTCACACACGTACCTGCTACGTGCAATATGCTTTCAAAGAGCACCACAAATTAGAGATGCTCAGGTAAACGCCAACTGTGTACACATTTTAATATCTAGGCCAGAACTAATTATGAAGTTTCGACTTTAAACATGGATACAACTTCAGATAATAACCAAGTAGAATGTTCTTAAAGATGATGAGACTCAATTTGGAAACTTTTAATGTGAATTTGTGATATAAGTGAAACAAGACCTACGAAAGTAAAATGTGATTATTACTTGGTATAAACAATTTTAAACATGCTTAAATATGAACTAAAGATGAAGAAATTAATAAGAATAAAGCTTCAAGTTAGAATGAAGATAGAAATATAACTGACAGTACTAAGTCCTTCAGAAACACGAAAACATACTTCCATTGATAGATGATAAAAGAAGAAGAAAATATACCTTATGAAGATATAATTTATATAGAAACAATAGAAAATATAGCAATCGTAATCAGAAAAGCAGACACAATAGACCTTCAGATCGTCTACGACCTGTGGACCCTAGGGGATGTCTTCGGGCTCACAAATTATAAAAGCTTTATGAAATCCTAGATAAACATTTTGAGGGCAGATTAGAGGGCTCTTAATCAAAATTAGAATTTTGCTGACTTTGTAGAAATACAAAAAGATAATACCGAAAGTCTTGAAGTATTTTGAATAGAATAATTTATTTAATGACGCATTTGACGCCTTGGTTGCGAAGAAATTTTCTCGTAATACGGCCAGTGATTTTCATTTTAACGATAAATTTTCTTCATTTACCAAGTTAGCGGTACATGAATTTGCTATCCACTTAATCTATTATTCTTATCTAAAACATCATCAAGTTTCACATTAAAATTTCTGACACCGTAACCCCATCAAAATTGTCTGCCCTTCGCAAATTATAATCCGGGCAACATAAATGTTACAGATTCACGTTCTAATCTGGGAAACTTTTCAATTAGTAAGTTCACCGCTTCGGAAAGTGGTCTCAACTTTCTTGGGGCCATTAAAACAGTCTTTTAGAATCGCCACAGTACAAGTTTTAATGTCTTCCACGGAATCTCTTTGTGTCGGTTGGGCAAACAAAAAATTGGTCAAGTGCTACCTTTGTGAATATTTTAAGGTTTCCTCGTCCGAGTAACGACTATTTTTGTTTTAAAGTGCAGAGTTTTTTTAAGAGTTTTCTTTTTGTTTTTATGTGTTTATCTATAAGCTTATTTTGCCTATTTTCTCGTAATTTGTTGTAAGTAACAAGTCCTTCGACTTTTCAGTAACAAATTATAATGCAAGTGACAAGTAATTTATTTTTCTTACATTACATGTGATATCTTTTCGTCAAGGAACATACACCTTCATGGTTTTCTAAATCAGAATGTTTCACGATAAAAACATCAATAATCACCTTACAAACCGAGAAACAATGTTCAAATCAAGCTCGTGGAACCCTAACCCAGTTACAGCAAAGACGTCCTGTAGAAACGATGGTAATTCCCATTGGGAATTCTGTTTTATCTGCTATTCTTGGCGAAACGACTTTATCTACCCAACATTTGTAAGGTAAAGTTGTGATAGTTCGTGGTAAACACTTTTAGTTATTAGGAAGCTGGCAGTTTTGAATTCTGTGA
Source organism: Heliothis virescens (assembly GCA_002382865.2). Taxonomy (NCBI): domain Eukaryota; kingdom Metazoa; phylum Arthropoda; class Insecta; order Lepidoptera; family Noctuidae; genus Heliothis; species Heliothis virescens. The sequence continues at coordinate 6,405,753 of NWSH02000296.1, read as the reverse complement.
ATTGTTAACGGGAGTTGTTGTACCTAATATTGGTATTGAAGCTATTGTAGTCTATTGTAAAGAGGATATTACTTTCATAATTATATCTTAGATTATATTATGGATCATAGAGTAACTTTGGTAAATACTGGTATTAATAATTATTATGTCTTCAGCTGATAACTGAATAAAACATAATGAATTCATTAAACTATTTTGCAACCATCATTATTTTCATCACAAGAGACAAATATACGAACAAACTACTACTACACCTACTCGGAATGCGTTATTTGACCGACTTCAGATGAGTAAACTAATTTGACGTGAACAGTAAATACAGAACTCAATAATCCCTCTCGAGCGGAAAAATCCCAGCTTTCTAACTACCGTTTACATCTCTATTTCTATTTTCAACGGTCAAATAGCCGTGCAACAGAAAAACACACAAGCCGTAATTTAAAACTACACTCACTCTGTATAAATAAGACAAATAAGTGCATAACAAAGCTTTGATACGAAAATACTCATAAATCCGAACGAGACTCGTCTATCTATTTTCACGTTGTATAAAATAAGAATATTCAACCGACTGTTATGAGATTTTTTGTTATGTACGTTTCCAGTAATATTTTTCAGGGGAATTGAGATACTGTTAGATAGTTCTTTTGTTTTGAAATGGTTTTAATTTGATAGAAAAATGCCGTTAGTTACTTTTTTCACCTGAGAATGAAAAGTTGAAAGTTGTACTGATTTTACATTTCATTTGTTTTGAAACAGCTTATTATGTTACATTTATTACCCAATGGGTTTTTAGTGCCAATTAACGCTGTTGAATCCTTTTTCGATGCTTTAAAACGATGGAGATGGAGTCTAAGGTGTGTACGTAGCAGCAGTAATTCGATGACACGGAAGGGCAACTTACTAACGGAACAGCAACCATACTCACACCATTGTTACTTGCCGCATAATTACTAACCGTCTTCAAAATAAAGAGAATTTTCTCAATTCAGATGCGATATTCTTTCCTTCTTTATCTTTGTATGTACGTAATACGTTTGGACCCAAATAAGGTGTGAATTTGTATAACTATTCCATGAAAGATAACGAAAACTCTTCTAAGTAAATAGAATTGTGTATACTAGTGAAATACCGTTTATTCTAACATGCCTCAGGTGGAAAATCTTTCAGGGAAACCAGCAATGATGATAACGTTTGTTATACTTACATCTAAAATTCACTAATTAGTTTACCAGAATTTACTAATATTACTTTTTTTTGATATCAATACTTATTTATTCAACATATTAGAATAGAATAGAATAGAATAGAATAGAATATACTTTATTTGTACACCATCAGGACAAAACAATACAGGACAATACAAACAAAAATGATGATGACAAAAGGCGGTCTTATCGCTAAAAAGCAATCTCTTCCAGACAACCTTATATTATTATTATATTTACAAACTTAAATTACTAAATTAAAATTATAATATACAAACCAACTTAAATAAAATTAATATTACGTATCAAAAAACTCATCCGCATCGCTGTCAGCGGGAATCGTGCCCAAAAGGCTGGCCGCATTGCCACGCTGAATGGCAATGCTAATTCTTTGACCGAAGTATAGGCCAGCCCTTTGGTCACGAGTAGACTCCACTAAACGCTTGCAAATATCTCGGAAAAGTCTGTGGGCACCTGGGCCCCATGGTCCCAATGTTTCGACCCCAAACGGCTCAAACATGCAACTACCGGTAAGGTTTACATATTTGCGCCGTTTGAGGTTTTCAGCAGCTGCAGCAGCCGCACCGACACAGTTCGCCGTACTGGGAAGGTGGGAAAGTGCAAGGGTGTCGACGCATGTTGCGTCCCACACCAAAGACCTTCCCATCTTCCATGGCATTATGGACAAATTAATATTACTTGATTATAATTACCATAATTATTCAGACTTCCAGAAATGATTTCACTAATGAAATACAACACAATTTCAAACGAATAAATCCATCAACTACGTTCTAATAAATAGTTTGGAGCCCGAAATCAGTTCGTACAATTCCAGCGGTTTGCGGTTCACCACAAAAATAACCCTAAAACTACTATCGTTTAAAGTGCCAGTTTTGATGCGTGTAAAACAATAGAGAGAATGTTCTCGATAAAACTTTGCGATAGTGGCGTACCATTAACCACGTTGTATTGACAACACTTAAAATCCGTTGTTTTAAAGCGTTGTATTTGTGCAGCGTGTTTTTAAGAGAATTTAAACAACTGGAGACGCGGGTGTTGTGCTTTCATAGATGTGAACCTTTGGCATCTGGTAAAGGCTTAGAAGACGCCGCTCATACTCGCATGTGTGTGCGTAAAGTTTATGCTTGTGTTTCAATCATTTTATCATGTGCAGTTCTCCTAGAACTCAGTGTTGTTCTGAAACCAAATTCTGCGCACAAATCCGCGCATGTGCATACTCCTCCCCTATCCCCGTATCCTGCTGATACCTGGAATTGGTTTCTGTGCAGCCAGTCACACTATGTTCTGTGACGACAAAAAGTTTGACGATAACTATACGTGCATATTGATGATATAGAAAATGTCCGAGTTTTTGCCCCAACATTTTGTGTTGTGTCGTACCCAAAAGTGGCAGAGTTTTTCACACACAGATTTGTGTATTCATGTCGATTCCAGTAGGTTAAATGCTCTAAGATGCAGCGTTTTTTAAATCGAGGGATGTGTGGTTATCAGATTTTTAATGGATGCGTTTTTTCAAGTGCGTGTTGATATAGTGGTTTTGTGGGCAGTTATCGTTCGATATGAATATTATTGAATGAATTATGTTGAAGTTTATTTTATTTGATGTGAAAATTTAATGTTGTGTAAATTTAAATGTGGGTGTTTGTTTGTTTTATGCAAAACCTAGCACACAGATTTCTTTTAAAGTTTATATATTTTTATTATTTATTTCTCAGAATCAAGACCATATCTTAAGATCGACGCAAACAAAACTCAGAAAAAATATAACATATATTTTTTTTATTTAACCATTTATATACACAGTAAATATATGAAAAAATAAGTAGGTAATACCATAAAATAGTACAAACGTACTGCTTATTTCTAATGACTCAATACTTAATTCTTTATTAACATTTCATATGTTATACAGGTGGTAGGTACATTTTATAATATAGAATCAATATTAACCCTATAGGACACAGCTTAAAGAGGTTGGAGAGTTGTACACTAGCTTATTACATAATTATATTATATTACATAAATCTCTTCTAGAAGAATGTCACCTTCTTTAACATACAAAACAATATTTTCCCTACATCTTTCCATTCTACCTAAACTTAACATTCCCCTAACCTTTGTTTTGTAAGACTAACACGAGGCATGAAGAAAAAGACCCACACTAACAAACTAGTCGGTTGATTGCTGCAACCAACATGGCTGCTATTCTTTTGTTTTGTACTCTCAACCTGCTAGATAGGAAGCTGTTGTGGTTGAGATGTTTTGTGAATGGAATAAGAATAATGCCATCAAAAACATCCTGTAAAAAACCCAAGTCTCGCAGCGCAATCTCTCTACCGTAAAAAGTTGTGAGATCCATGTAATACCAAGTCGGTTAATCTATTTAGTCTCTACTTAAAGGACCTTCTGTCTTAAGTTATTACATAAGTTATTATCATGCCAATATTAAAAATATTTTACGTTTTTAACAAATAGATCGACTTGGACATCGCATGATTTGGTTATCAATATGTATCACACTACACAGCATGACGGGCCAGCAACCTAATGCCTCACCAGAGTCCTTCCGAATATGATGATTAAGGTGAAAGAAGTTATTGCTCCTGAAACTTCAATGGCGAACAAGAGTACCGATTGGTTTCGAGAATTTCAATCACCTAAGGCGCGATAGACTAAAGAATCTGATATAATTGTAATATTCATTGTGTTTTCATGCGATGGCCAAGTCGATCTATTTGTTAAAAACGTAAAATATTTTTAATATTGGCATGATAATAACTTATGTAATAACTTAATACAGAAGGTCCTTTAAGTAGAGACTAAATAGATTAACCGACTTGGTATTACATGGATCTCACAACTTTTTACGGTAGAGAGATTGCGCTGCGAGACTTGGGTTTTTTACAGGATGTTTTTGACTCAACTTCTTTTTGTAGAGTTTATCTTTACATAATACAAGAGACATGTAAAGGGTGTGTTCACCCAGGAAACTGAACAACTTTTCTCTTGGAACATAAGTAGAATTGTAATGTAGGAAAGACGTTTTTTTACATAATTCAACGTATTTTCCACGGGTATGTTGTTCAGCTTCATGGGCTAAACACACCCTTACCCACTCTATACCCCCTCCCGTTATGCCTCGTATAGTAGGTATCTATCTACACCTATTATTTTCTATTGTACAGTAATAATTCATTAACTGCAAATGTAACCTTGTAATCCTATACATTTATATAGGATTACAAAGTTATTCATGCAGTTAGTGTATTTAGAAAACTGGACCGAAATTACAAAATTTTTGAATTTTCCCATAATAAGGACACTAAACTCTATATATATTCTAAATTTGAAGCTTCTATGTCTGCTAGAAGTGCCTTATACTTTTGATGATCGGTGAGTCAGTCAGTGAGTGACAAAATTCAGAAACTTTACCAAGTTGTCATTCTTAAACTACTGGTTCAAATTGTCTGAAATTTTAAATACACCGTATTTATACAATGCCTGATTAGTTGCTGAAAATTCAGGCTTCTAGTTTTATCCACAACGAAATTATAGGGAGTCGAAAATGGCCTGAATTGCTTCGAGAAAAGTATGGTACGGCCGTGCCGCTTTTTTCTGCTTGACTTGGCGGGGGCACTGCCGTGCCCCCTGATAATTCTTTATTAATTATTATATTTCTATCCTTATTCTTATAAAATATAATATAAACGATAAATAAATGCAATTTATGTTTTTTTTTTCAATTCAATTCATTTATTTCTTTGTAAGTAAACGATTACAAATGGGTTAGTTTTCAATGTTTATTGTCAAAAAATCCCATAAATTGAGAAGAATTTGTTTTTGTAACATTTTTTTTAGAAAAGTATTATTTTGTCAGAATTTGTGAGAACCAGAAAAGAGATCCAGGAGGGTTTTCAACATCATTACTTGTGATTATTGAAGTAACTAGGTATCTACATTATTACATGCAAAAATTTGATCTCCCTACTTTTATATAGGGTCAGTATATAACAATCGAGAAAATAATTCCTGGCAAAGAAACTTCTTCGAAATTATACCTTACTGTCCATACAATAAAGCACAAAATTGCAGTTCTCAACATAAAAACCATACTGAACGAGACCAATTCGCACTTGACTGGTTTTATGTTCCCTAGCGTTACTCCTGGCAGGTTATAATGAAATACAAGGTAAAAAGAAAAAATTGCAACCTTGTTTTTTTTTTCGGACGGAACTATGGCCTTTGTGTTGCATATTGTAGGGTTTTTTTTTCACGATTTTATAGTGAACTTGACTTAATTAAGTTGAGAAGATTTTTAACAAAAATTGTTGGCAAAAGTATTTTAATTAATTATTTTGTTACCATGCCTCAATATTTTTTGAAATTGTTGTTAAGGAAATCTTAAAAGGAAATCTTACCCATGCTCTTAATTTGATTTGATCCATACTTCAAGAATTATATTGTAAGCGGGGAAAAACATTAAAAAAAGCTGCCAAAATACTAAATAAAAAATCCGTTCAACAAATTGATAAAATGCAGCTTTACTATAATAGAAATGCAATATTTAGTACAAATTGCAGTCAGAACAGAAATAAAAATTTCAAAGAGAAAGGCAGCCTTTGAAAAGTATTTGCTAAGTAATCCAATACTATTGAGGCGTACTTTATTTCAATCGGGTAGTTCCCGATTGAAATAAAATTATGAAGTCCATTTTTATGAATTCTGTGAGTCAATTTATTGTATTAATACATATTATATACTAGCTTCTGCCCGCGACTTCGTACGCGGATCCTGTTTTTTTTTTATATAATCATATTTTCTCATCGTTTAAACCTTCCCTCGATCTGTACAAACATTTTAAGACCAAAATAAGCCCGATCGGTCCAGCCGTTCTTGAGTTATGCGCTTACCAACACATTTAGCGATTCATTTTTATATATAAGATTATATAGACATATTTAATTTTAAAAAATCCACTCAATATGATCGTTATGGGATTTATTGTACAAGGTGCACGGATAATCTATTAAGATTAAATTCTACTTTTTTGTGATGTTGTTTCATTAAAACTATTGGAACGATGAACTTTGAGTAAAATATACTGGCAGAGTGAAACGTAGTGGTCTTTTTATTTTATTTGACAGTTCATCAGTGCAGCGAAGGAACAAAAATAAGAAGAAATCAAAAGAAGAAAATACTTCCACAACAATCAATACTATCAATCCGGACAATGACTCCCAAGCCTCTCCAGAATTAAAGATGAATCTCTCAAACGCGACATCACAATCCTCCACACCAGAGAAATCCAAATAATATAGCCCAGTAGCTATAAATTTTCTATCCACATCTTAGCTCGTTGGATACACAAAACGTTATTGGAAAGGTTTGGGTAAGCCGCTCTTAAGGAATCTCGAGAATTTATTCATGATGCCCGCAACAAAGGGTGGCAAAAAATGTTTTTCTCCGAACATGATGGACGGCGAACAAAAAGCAGTAAGACAGATATCTGAAACCTTACGTCATGCAATATTGATTGTTTCCTAAGTATCTGTTTTCGCGTTTGTGTGCCAAGTTGGGTGTGTGAGTTTTATTTGGGGGCACGGCAGTGCCCCCGCCAAGTCGAGCGCAAAGCAAATACTGCCGTACCATCCTTTACTGGAACCATTTCGACGCATTTTCAGGCCTCTGTTTGAGAACCTCTGGATAATACCAGAACGCCGAAATTTTCATCATCCAGAAAGCTATAATCACATACGTAAAACCCAGAATTTCAAGTCTGTAGGTCATTTAATTTCGAAGTTAAGCGAAAGCAAAGTTTCGTATTTTCGACACTCACTCACTCATGATCATCAAAATAGAACTAGTACTTCCAATAAAGTCAGAGAGCTGAAATTTGGAACAGAGTTAGGATTTAATGACCACATATAAGGAAAACTATAAAAACTAGGATAATCGAAGATCTGGAGTACCTGGTGACCCTGATTAGAAAACACAAAAGCCCAACCAAACTATTTCGTTTCTACAAAAAGAAGTGAAATCCCACCAAAAACATTCTGTAAAAAACTAGCCAATTCTCGCTGAAGCTGCTTGTTTATCAATTTGTGATTTCATTACTTTTTAGAGATAAACAAGCAGCTTCAGCGAGAATTGGCTAGTTTTTTACAGAATGTTTTTGGTGGGATACGTCTTTTCGTTTGTAATAAGACGCCTAAGATTTTTTGGGATATAAAAGGAATATGGTGCGGATCAGCTGTTCGTGATCTCACGCTATTTATAGGAATGATTTTAAGGAAGAAAGTGAGGGCAGTGATTTTTGCTAAGGTGTCTTTTATTCAATCGAAGCTAAGTTTCGGTGAAGTATACCAAAACAGATGAATGAAATTAAATAATAACAAGCAAGCAAGGTGACCTTATTCTCATGACAGCTTCATACATATACTAAATGCCTTGAAATCGTTTTATCTAAAATGTAGAAAATGGACATTATTTCCAACAAAGCAATTCCCTCTTTACTCAAAGATATTGGCGGGACCTCATTAATTCTGAAGCACGGAATTCCTTTATCCAGGATATGGTAAAATTTCGATTGCATGTGGAGCGACTGTTGCCGAAGCTTCGAGAACCTTCGAGAAATTATTTCAAGTAACTTTGAGAGATAATCGTGTGAATTTAAGTTAAGGAAAATATTTTTCTTCTTTGTTAGAAATGGCTTAGTCTGTTTTTCTTGTTGCCAGATGGGTGACTTAGTAAAGTACGTATTTAGTATTGTTATTTTGATATAACTCGTTGTTCTTTTTCCTGGAAAACTACTACCTGCACCTAAATGAGCTTTGGAGTCTTTTTTAAGGCTTTGAAATATCTGTATACTAAAAACGTCAATCGTAGTCGTAAGTCGCAGTAGTTTTAAAACGAAAGTGCAACAGAAAGACAGGCAGACTTTCGCATTTCCAACGGCCTTAAAAGCGAGCAAGAGGGTAAAGGCGCGGCCCCACGGCGGTGCATGCTGTGCACGGGCACGCGGCGCATTTTAGCTGCGTGTATTCATTTGTTTGACAACGTGGGTCTACGTTTCCACTGGAATACACGAATATGACACACGACTATGTATAGCGTGGCTCGGCGCACGGAGAGGCTACGCTGCGATAAGTGAGCTGTACGTAGTCGACGGTCATATTCGTGTATGGAGTACACCCACGTGGAAACGTAGACCCACGTTGACAGCGTTGAGCTATGTAACCGCCTATTCGAGCAAGCCACGCATGTATCAATGACGTCAATTCGTGCGTAGCCTCTCCGTGGGTTGCAGTGGACACAACCACATACATTTTCTTCCAAAGCGAAGCTTAATACACGTGCGTAGTCTCTCCGTGCACCGCGGTGGGGCTGCGCCTTAAAGGTCACGCACCAATTGTTTTTATTTCACAGTTTTTATCCTGCGTTTCATGCTGTAACAACCATTTTTCAGTGAAAATTTGCTGTCTTTGATACCCAATGCAGTTTTCAAAACGATTTTTTTACCAAAAAGGTATCAAAAAAAAAAAAAAATGTATGTAACACCGAACACCGGGCAGCGATATTCCCGTTAAAACGATGTGATTCGATACCGCATCAATTATGTAAACCGGCTTGTTCCCAGTAGGTCAAATTGGCGACCGAATCGCTAGTGTATAAAAATCCGCGGATAAAAAGTTTTTGGAAAAAAGCTGGCATTCATTACGCCGTTCCTGCATTGTTGGTGGTTAGAGTTACATAAGGAGGCCTTACTACTGGATAGTTAGCTAGATCTAGCATACAAACTAGACTAATAAAGAGACACAACTGGTAGACAGGACTCATCAGCTCATTTATCGCTCAAGACACAATAAGAATCACAGTTACTAAATAATATTATTGCAAAAAGTTTCAGCTACGTCTTTCTGTCTGTCTGTTCAAGATAAAATCAAAAATTCCTACGTGGCAATTCATGCGGTTATCACCAGTATAGTATGTGATAGTGTGATAACAGAGAAAGCTAGAGCAGGCAGCTATAGTATGCTTAATATCTCACCTGTCCACACGTCCAGTTCGGCAAACTTTTAAAGCAAGTATATATATTAAAAAAATATTCTGTCTAAGCAATCATTTACTGCAAATAATATTCCCAGCAGAATCAGTCGTATACACATTGCAAACGGCTCCACAAATACCAAAAGTGGCCAACACGCCGTAAGATAAAGCACGACGTCCATAGCGCTGTTTAGCATACATCGCAATATTTATACATATTTGGACTCATTCCAAATAGGTTTTGGGCTGCCGTGACCGTTTTATTTACGGCACCAAATATATTAGATGCTCCTGAATTTTAAAGGAACGCTGAAAAATATTTACATGTCGTACATTTTGGGTCTTTGCTACGTTTCTGGTGTTTTAATTAGTTAAGAATTATGGAGGGGAATTTTCGTTTCTGTTTAAGTAATGCGAAGGGTTTTTGCTTTGTGAATATTGTCTTCATAAATATTTTATATGTTTCTTCATCATGAGTATGAGTATTATTCAGAAGAATAAGGACATTTTTGTTTTACTAGTGATATTTGTTTCCTACCAGGTTATTTTTTAAACTTGGAAAGGTGCCCGATAAAATTGCCAGTAGCCCACCTGGTGGCAAGTAGTAGCCACTATTTAACGACACCTGCACTACTAAGATTTTCCGTTGCTTTGCCAAAAAGATGTAACTAAGCCAATTTTTATTTCAACTGTTGACTTCTAATTACATTAGAATTAGGGTCAAATCACTTGAAGTAGAAGAAAATATTTGTATGTCTATCTGTACCTTTCTCTTCCTATTTATGACGTCATTTCAAAAATAACATTCTTAACAAAACATTCTTTCCAGCCATAAATTGTTTCTCACAATATCCATACTTTGCTTCTAAAGCTTTGAGAAAATAAATCAGACTATGAGAATTACAGCTATTACAACACAAAAGTACAGATCATACAACCAGAACTACATTACCATTGACCTTTAAAACGACTTCAAACATTCCCTTCAAACACAATCCATCAAGGGTGAACAGCACCGACATTTGACGACAGCAAAATTAAGCATCCGAATCGTTTTTTAAACGTACGAGCCGACCCATCAATCATTCGGGCCTTTGTAATTTTTCACTGTCTGTTAAAAAAATGGGCTATCCCTCCGTCCTAAGATCTGCATATTATAAGACTGGTTTAATGTGTTTATTATTGGTAGGAAGTCTATTGGTCTCAGGTGCTGTGGGAAATGTCTTTGAGCAGATAACATTGGGTCAGACTTGATTAAAAAAAAAACCTTTTTTGTTATCCGTATTGTAATAGGGTGATTCAATTTTCCAATACTGTTAGTACTATAACATAGATGGCTATCAAAGAGTTCCCAATTTAGATAACTGCACAGCTTGTTTGGAGACTCGGTGAAGGTTAACCTGAAGAATGAAAAAAACATACGTAAGAAATGCCAATGTATTACTTACTACACCAAAAAAAAAACTTATTGAATGAAAAGCTTTCCTTCCTTTACCAGAATAGATTTCTAGAAATTCTCTAGAAAACATCAGATATTTTATTTGTTTCACCCATAAAAATATAGGTCACAAAGAAAATATAACACAAACAGTTGAACAATAGCCTTACACTAATCCATTGTATTGGAAAAGGTTAATGTACGCTCGCCTTATTCTTCACAAAAATACTTTAATGATGCCAACACGTGTTAGCTGTATATCATATATCGTAAGGTTAGGGCGGTCGGTCCACAGACGGTGACCATTTTCTCATGCCGAGTTCTTCCACGCTTCGGAAGGCACAATAAATTTGTGGGTTCCGACTGTCAATTGGATATCTTTGGCATTTATCTAGTCAGAAGCCAGAAAGTCCTACAAGGAGTCTTACCAGGGAGTATCGGGTTGCTCGGGTAACTGGGTCGAGAAATACCATGTAAAACACTGGTAATGAACAGATGCATTCAGTTAAAGTAGAAACTTATCATAGTTGGGAAAAGGCTAGTCTATGATGGAGTTCTAAAAATAACCTGACAATAACAAAACAAATACTTGCGTCCCGCGTCATCTAAGTCAAACATCAATAATAGCGATCTCAAAGACGGTTATAGCAAGAATTTTCCCTATTAAATACAACGCACAAATTGCGCTTGTGAGGCAATATCAAATAATCAAAGTGGTATTTCATATCGCTGTTTGTCTAAAATTAGAATTTATACTACAAAGGGTATTTGTTGTTTGTTTATAAATTCTAATTCCTTCGTTTGAAATATACATATTTTCATCATCTGCCTCGTTGGTCTAGTTGTCGCATAGGCGGCTGCTGATCACGAGGTCTCGGGTTCGATTCCCGGGACGGGCCGAAATCGCTTTGTGGGTTTTAGAAACTTTCACAAAGCAGCCCGGAAGTTGGTGATTGATACACCCGTGCATCGGAGAGCACGTTAATGTCGGTCCTGCGCCTGATCTCTCACCGATCGTGTCGGATTGCCGTCCCATCGGGTTATGAGTGTGAGGGAATAGGGAGTGCACCTGTGTCTGCGCAAATGCTTGTGCAATATAATATGTCCTGCGCAGCTGGCTGATCTCCTTATATGAGAACAGCCGCCGTGGCCGATAATCGGCTAGGACGCCATTATTTTCATCATCATCAGCCTTGTTATCGTCCCACTGCTGGGCAACTAACAGAAAGAAGGATTTAGTGTGCTCTGTACCGTTTGGTGATTTCAGACNCATCATCATCAGCCTTGTTATCGTCCCACTGCTGGGCAACTAACAGAAAGAAGGATTTAGTGTGCTCTGTACCGTTTGGTGATTTCAGACTTTATTATCCAAGTTTCTTCGAGATGTTGTCTGTCACTTTTATTCATTCTGTCATGGTGTCAAAGATATAATAAAAAAGTACAAACATTGCATTGCTACTTGCTTGACCTGGAATAGAACCTATTCTTGAGAGATTGGTTATTTACCCACGAGGCCACCACGACTTACAATTAATTGTTTTAATGCAGATTCAATGGTACATAGATATTTTAATCAAGAAAGTACATGGTATTTGATATAGAGCATATTCAAAAACAGGGCCAGTCTTTTTTTGTGCCTACTAGTTAGTAGTTCAGAATTTTAGCACTTTTTCCTAAAGGTACACCGTGTGCAGTACTGTGACGCACACAAATGTTTTCTATGGTCTTCACTCTCTAGCAAACAGAAAAAAGTGTGTTGAATTTTTTTCTAAAATCTCCGCAAAATTCCAACCTTTGTGCGCAAACACATGCTAGTAGTTTACTCGAGCCAACGTGAAACATTTTCGCACATTTCTTCGCAAACTGAAACCATCTTATCTGGCCTTCATTTTTTTTACCAGTATCAATTATTAAACTAAAGCATGTTTTTACAAAAATACTCCTCAATTGCTTTGATTTAGATATACTCAAGCTTTTTAAAATACCTATACCTAATATTTATTTTTGCATGTCCCAGTCCTTTTAAGTCTATTTTTGGCAAATGATGTGACTAATCAACCAAATATTGTAAACTTTCCTCGAGGGCTTACAAGTAAATAGTACCTACAGTTTATTGCCATCATTATTTACATTTCATTAATATTATTAACTGACTGGTTTAATTATGTAAGTTAAATATTTATACTATGAGTAATTTATAAGGTTCGTTGTGTGTGACTACGCCTCTCTATTTATGTTCGTTGTCGAATTTCGTTGGTAGCTTTTTAATTTTTTAAATCTTTTGTTCCGATCGTATTTTATGTTTGTATTTTAATTAAAAAAGTATCGACATTTTATCGGTGAAAATAGTGAAGTACCTATGTATTTCATGAAAAATAATGAAACATATTTTAGGTCTTTATAATAATTAATATTGAAATAAGATCATTTAGTCAATTTTTAAACAAATAATATGGTTACGATTGATATTATTTTAGACTTCATAGCTAAGTGACTATCATATAACAATTTTCAAGCTCAAACTCAAAACATTTATTCGCTTATTAAGGTATTTTACATATAATGTTAATATTAATGTTCAAGTGTTCCTTAAATCTATTTCTGAAACAAAAGTAGTCAATTGGATACTCATCTAAAGCAGCTTTAGAGTATGTGTTTCACTTTATTGACATAGATTCTAATAATAAAAATGCCTTTTGCTAAGCACGACCCCTATGTTAATTTTAATAAATCATTTCGTGTTTTGATCTCTCCAGTCTGTTGTCAATTTTTATCACTTACCTTTTGTTTCAGATTAAATTAATGTTTCATAAAATAGATAACCAACAGCCCTTTTGCAATGGATTTTAAATTGTCACAGTAAATTATTAATATATTAAGGGTTGAATTTTGGGTCCATTAAAAAGGGGGATTTAATATTGCGCACCCGGATAAAAAGTAACTTGTAGCCATTTTCAATAAATGGGCTGTCTAACACTGAAAGAATTTTTTAAATAGGAGCAGTAGTTCCTAAAATTAGCGCGTTCAAACAAAAAAACAAACTCTTCAGCTTTATAATATTAGTATAGATTTATTATAGGAGTTTGAAAATGTTTGAGAAAGACGTAATGTTTTAGAATTTCTTATTAGTTGTAACAAAAAAAAAAGCGTCCACATAAAGTATTTTCTTAACTGTAATTAATCTATAAATAATTTTCTAATAAATAGCTATACCTAAGTCAATTAAATACACAATAGTATGAAATATTAGAATGAATACTAAACCTACCTCAACCTGACAAATACCTTCAATCAATTTTAAAACTTAACACAATAGTAGAAGGTTAATTTTTGTTTGGTAAAATTTCTTTGTTCAGTGCTAACGCAAAATTGAAATCCATCAAATGACATAGAGCATTGAATACATAGACGGGCCTAAAACAATAGCTGTCAGGAACAAGTTCAAAAGCCACAGGTAATACAATGTTCTATAAAACCTTTGTGCGGTTGATTTTTTTATCTGTGATGGATGGGTGTAGATTAGGCTGTGTTTTGTTTTTTTTTCTTTCTTTCTTTTATACACTGGGTTTGAAAACAGAAGGGGATTTTGCATTTTCGGTTTTTAGAAGAGAATTTGGTTCTAGTGTTTTTTTTTTTACATATAGCGTGATGTGTTTTGTATATTAATATCTTTTGAAGTATGTTTGTAAATATGCGCTTGATTATATAAAGTATTTTTTTTTATGAAAAAGTATTTTTATTTATTTAATTGCTGACACTGGAGTGCGTCAATACTTTTAAATTTTAAAATCCATTTCATATTTCAATGCGTCATGAAATCTGAAAAGTATTAACAGGAATAATACACAAACAAAATTGTAAAAGCTGGAGGTACCAAAAACGTGTCATATAAAGCCTGTTTTCTGTAATATTTATATTTTCCATATATTTAACGCGGGAATATTTATTTTTATTTAAATAAGAAATACTTTATATATATATTTAAAAAAGAATAATCCAGCTTGCAGCTTTTGGCATGAAGAACAGTCCATTTCAACATTAAAGCTACGCTATGGATTTACTACGTCGTAGCTGCTGTGCTACGGCGTAGCAGTCTTCGTAGCAGCTTGCTTATTTTACTCTCATTGATTTGGTGTTTAAAAGATAAAAGATAAAGATAAAAGATAATTTATTTTTGTAAAAACACGGGTGTATGATAACAAATTTGTTACATAAGATGGTA
>NWSH02000296.1:6349107-6363559 GCA_002382865.2 Heliothis virescens | reverse complement strand
AAAAAAAAAAAAAAAAAAAAAAAAAAAAAGTACAAATACGACTATCTAGTACTTTTCCAGACCGTTGACAAAATAAAGCCTAGATAAATAACAGCATTTTCACACCAGCGAGTTTTTCCAAACAACATTGCTTGGTTCGTACAGGCGGTGTTGTGCGTGTCCGAACCACAGCAAACTATTGACAAATTATTGTCAAACTAGCAGTTACTGACTGTAATGTAGATGACGAAAACGATGACGTGGATGATGAAAACTGAACGATAGATTTTTGGTAATATGGCGAGATGCGTTCGGCTTTGTGACACCCGACGTAAAAAAATATTGTTTAGTGTGAAAGCGCTATTATGCTTCAAGTTTAATAAAACAATGTTATGCCCATTTCCCAACTTTCTAAGTTCCAGTAATTTCCTCGACAAATCGACGCTTGCTTGTCAAAACAAAAATGTTATTTTCGTAGAAAAATGCTTGTTTTCGATTAAGTTTGTTATATGTGTTTGTTTTGGCGTCTCGCGCAATTTATCTGAACAACGTGCTATAACGTGTGGTAATGACCAAATAGAATGATGTTACTGTGCAAGCCTGAATTTTGGTTGATCTTTGGTCTTCCTAGCATGAATCAGTAAATATAAGGAGTTGTAGAAAAGTACGATTTTACCGGGCTTTTACCACTAGAATTTAGGATTCTTATTCTTCTTTCTTCTATATTTACCGTGTCTCTGTGGCAACTCCTAAGATTGACCAAATGACTGGATGAATTGACGGTCATAGAACGGCTTTTACTGTTGAGAGGTTTTAGGCTTAGCCTTAGTTCGGACTTTCACAGTAACATACATAATAACGTACACTTCAGCAACAAGAGTAGGGCCAGTAAAACAAAATTATAGTGGTCTCACCGCTTATAAAAAGTTTATGCGTGTTTTTATTATGTTTTGATGTAGATAATGAGGATTATATTGTGATCATAGAGGGGTCGGTTTAGGGGTACTTTTGTTTTTTACAAGACCTCAAATGAACTGTATGTCATTTGCCAAGCCTTTTCTCAACTACGTTAGGGTTGGCTTCCAATCTAACCTAATGCCATATCAGTGTGTTACATGAAGAGGTGACGAGGTGTTTGAATAACAAAATTCTATTGGTTGTTTAAAAACTTCTGCGCTCCCATTTGGTGGAGTCTGGCCCTAGAGGTCATTTGTCCAGATCTATACGACAATATCACGTCAGTCAGTATAATTATATTACGTGGTATTAGGTATGCTGGTCTCCTTATACGAGAACAGCCGCTATGGCTGGTAATCGGCTAGGACGCCATCATCATCATTACGTGATAAAATGTCATGTAATTGATGTCTTGATGTCTGTGTGAGAAGGATATTCAATAATATTCATATCGTATAGAGTCACAAATTCATTGAAACCTTCGCTTGTATAAATACAAGCAAAAAGAAGGTTACATTAGAAATAAATACCAAAACAAATGACTACTCAGAAACCAGCATCAAACGCGAAGCACTTTGATGTACGAACACACAATTATAATTGCTAATACACAAACAAACGTCAAATAAAGCATTAATAAGCACACATTGTTTCGCATCACAATTAGCAGAAACATTAATCCATATCATTATCTACAATCAAATTCAAGCCGAAAATGTTTAAAATTAATTCTACCTTATCTGTGTTTGAGAGATGTCATTAACATGACAATGGCAGACTGAAACTAAAGCTAAGTTTTGCATACGACAATTTAGCATTTAGGTAGGTTGTTATACAATGTACTATGTATAGGCAAGTAATGCAGAGGAATGAGAATGGTGTTGTGAAGAGGGTTTTGAGTATGAAGTGAAAGGGAAGCGGGAGGACTCAATAACCACCTATAAGATGATGTTAGACTAAGAAATACTGATGAGGAAGACGATAATGATTGTGCTGCGTGAACCTTTAATAAATACGATTAGGATAAGAACAGGAATGATAATAAAATATAATATGAGACATAATAAACCGAACGCCTTTGAACTAAATAGCTGAGTTAATTAAGGCCGATTTTGGCCAGGGCAACTGTTCTCACTTAGATCAGCCAGCTGCGTAGGACATTATAGTGCACAAGTATTTTGCGCAGACACAGGTGCATTCCCTACTCCTTCTCACTAATAACTCCATTGGATAGTAATCGGACGCGATCGGAGAGAGATCATGACATTTACGTGGTCTTGGATGCATGGGTGTATCAATCACCAACTTCCTGACTCCGGGCTGCTTTGTTAAAGTTTATTAAACCCACAAAGCGATTTCAATTACGTACGTAGTAGGTTTGAAGTACGTTGTATAGATATAATATTTGTGTCCCAATTTCTGCCATATTCCAACCTTCCTTTACACACAACCCGCTTGTTACGTCCCTCGTTCAGTCATGTTATCTCCCCAAAGTAATCCCTTACAAGTTAAATTGTGCCCTCATATCTGAGGCATTCTTGAATAATTGTACAAGTTTCAATATCTTTGTTTCGTTTAAGTGAAATAAGTTCGGAACTATTGCAATCTACGAGAATGTTCTGTTGTATTTCGAAGTCTGTTTTGGAGAGATTTGGTTTCCATGTTCTATGATTATTTAGATAACGTTTTGTTATATAATATGGTACACGAGTAACTATACTTCCTGATACAGCAACATTTCTTCAAAGTTACTAGAACTATTCAGATAGATACTAACTTTGACCTATTGTTTTGGCTAGCTTTGACCCACCCACTCACGGTATTAAATCAACTACTTCAGCGACCCGATTTTTTTTTATTTCATACCAAGAACATTCATACAAAACTGAAACTTATTCTAATGGCAATTGATCACATTATTGAGTGAAAGAGTCAAAACTACTCCTTCGACTGTATCAAACAAGTAAATAATATAAAATGTATGAAAAACCCTACGCAATCTAAAAATAGAAAAAAAAGGAAGATTCGCCAAAAATATCTAAAATATCCGTTTCAACAGAATATAATATAATATAATCTTTGATGAAAAAAAGAGCGGAAGATATTTGATATCTAAAAGTAACAAATATTTACGATATTTTTACGGAAATACCTTTAGTTACTATATATAACTAGCCATTTTCCCGCGGTTTCACTCGTGTCCCGTGGGAATTACTGCCCGTATCCGGATAAAATATAGCCTATGTCACTCATGGATGATGTAGCTTTCGAATGGTGAAAGAATTTAAAATCGGTTTATTACTTCCAGAGATTACCCCCTACAAACAAACTTACAAAACAAACAATTTAACCTCTTTATAATATTAGTATAGATCATATATTTACTATTTATACTATTCCAGTACATTCTATGGGAGACGGGCAAAATTGCTGAATCTTTTGTAACAGGGCTTTAATATTACCATTGTCAATTTTTACTCCAGATTTCTTAGAATCTCCTTACAGGTATATTTCGATTATCGTTTGTATCTACTTAATTGATAGGCAAAATCATAAGTTTATACTTAGAAACAAAATTAAGTAATTAATAAATACTGCTACGAGATTTGGTAGTTCTTTTTTGGAAGCCAAATATAAGGCCTATAAGTAAAATTGAACAAAATTTAATTTAGTTCAGTGCCTGGTTAGGACGGACAGCCTAAACAAACTTACTAATGGGGTATGGTCCAAGTATATAGGTGATCTAGTTTTTTTTTCCATTTTCGTTTCAAATAGAATAGATTTTTTTTCATTTAAAATTACTGCAAAATCATTGAAGATGTTGAGGATATATATAACATATATTTTGCAGTTTTTTTTTTTATATTGTTGACTTATTTTGACCAGTTTTCTTTTTCAGATTCAATATCACGGATAAGGACAAGAAGATGATGATATCACCTCCCAACTATGTGTCTACGTAATTAAGGCCAATAAGGGGAGGTAACCAAAGTAGCTCAAAAAATACCTAGAAAGACATTACCACGCATATCTTCACCATCATAAAAAAATACAAAATAACACGTCACATTTAATTCCGTAGAATTTTAATGAATCCACGCTTACTTCCTCAAGTAACTCAAAGCCGGTATCGTTCATTTCTCACATTGTCTAAACTCTACTTGAGTATACGCCAAAACTTCACCAACGTTGATATATCAGCGAATTAAGTTTAATGTCTTCCGGCACCCGAGTAGGCATGTATGAAACTCGTTTGGTTAAAACGTCTCCCTAAACAAATTTGAGTACATACTTGTTAATTACTTGTTTGAATTATTGCCGGATATTTTCAACGCTTCATGTGTGCTGAGAACACGTTAAGCCGTAGGTTTTTGTTTGCTTTGATGTTTGAAAGTCGTGAAGTTTCATAACCATTCGTAGGGGTGTTACTAGGTATCTGAGTTGAGCCTCGGGGTGTTATCTGACAACTCAAATTCAAACTCATTTTTTTTTCAAATAGGCCTATAAAAGCTCTTATGAAACGTCAAGCTTGCACGGTTCAAAAAAGTGGGTCTCATGGAGTAGAAACGGCAAGAAACTCTATGGACACGCTTTTAAAAAAATCAGGTCTTGACAATTTATAGTTTTCTTACAATAGATACAAGCTATCCCTGAGAAAGTTATACAATGCAAGTGAAGTTAGGGCTAAGATATGATGGGCACTCGATCCATGTAAAATACTCCAGCATTATTAAGTTTTAGCTTACTGCTTATGACGTCTGCGGTCTGTATTCTTATTTGTTACTATTATCTCTTATAAATATTTTTATTGATATGATTGCAGAGCTAATGCATGCTAGTATCATACGCCTTTTACGATCGTTCCCTATATTCTATATACCTCTTGTTTTACTTCCTCCTCCTTAGTCGTTCCCTCACTGCCGAGGATCGTGACTCCACAGTTTGTCAACAGCACGTCTCCATTGGTTGCGGTCAGTGGCCCGGTGCAGTGCAACGTTGACTGGTATATCCAGTTGGTCGGATATCTGGTCGGACCATCTCTTGGGACTGCGACCTCTCGGTCTTTTGCCTTCAACTGTACCCGTCACAATCAGTCTTTCGAGACTCGAGTTTCGAGTCTTTTTGTTTTACTTATTAGAAGCTAAATATTGGGAACGAGTAGAGTGTGATTTTTTTGTATAGTCGGTCTATTGTATGAAAATGTTTTGAATAGATTAAGATGTTGTAACAGGAAGGAAGGAAAGATCAACCGATTCTCTGAAGATGAACAGTACTTATAATTATACAAGATACCCACTTACCAATCTATTTCTTACTTTATTATGTTTCAAAACAGCTTTAGTCACAATTACGTAGATTCTGATAAGTACCTGAAAATAAAAGAAAACAAGAATAAAATACAAAAAATAATTATAATAACAAGTATTGGATTTCTAATTATAATAATTGGACCAATGTTTCAAAAGATTTTTTCTCTTTTTTATCGTCGAAAGAACTCGTCCAGCATTTATTATTTTAACAAGCCAAATTGGTATTGTTAGAACTTTTCAAATTGATAAAAAACCGGCCAAGTACGAGTTGGACTCGCGCACGAAAGGTTCCGTGCCATTATTTATGAAAATGAACGTATCTATTACCTAAAACTAGCCAAAATACAATCATTTTTCGGGCAGCAAAAAATAACTTTGTTTTTCATACAAATATATGAATAACAAAGTTATAATTTGCGGTTTCACACGTTTATTGTATGGAGAACCCTCTTTATATTTAATATTTTTAGTATTTGTTGTTATAGCGGCAACGGAAATACATCATTTGTGAAAATTTCAGCTTGATACAGCGTGGAGACAGACAGACAGACAGACAACGAAGTCTTAGTAATAGGGTCCCGTTTTACCCTTAGGGTACGCAACCCTAAAAAGCAACTTTTTTAAACCAGTACGAGATGGATTTTCAAATATTTAAGATAGCAAAAAAAGTTTTACTTATTTCGATATCATCTGAAACAATTGAGATTACTCCAAACTTTGAACTGCAAGATATCTTTATAGAAATGAGAATGACCTCAAAACTCAGTCTCAATGGGTATCGCGCTCAAACTTTTGAATCGCTGACTCTTATCACTTAAGTCCTTAGTAACTGAAGTTGGTAACCCAAGTTTATTAAATTACTCCATCTTGGTAGTGTTTAAATTGTCGAATTTATCGCTAGGTCGCTTAGTGTAGGTAACATGTGATGACGACGGTCCCTGGTCAACGCTTCCCAAGTTGTGGTAACACAAATGACCTTACGTATTTGAGATAGTTTTAGTTTAATTCTAAACATAGTGGAATACTTTTCCCTTGAAATGTAAAGTGTAACTTTGATAGCGTGATTTTTATAGCCGATGGTTGTCGTTCATAAGCCTGACATAACTTTAATAAATAAATTTTGCTTTCTCCCGTTGTCCATGGGAACTACTTCAGGCACCTGTATAAAAAACATAGATAGACACAAAATTAGAAACACAAAACAATAAGTCTTCATTGTTCAGCTTCATATATATCTCTTCATAGTCAGACGTCAAAATCACAAAACTTCCAGAACATTTCACTTCAGCAATCAAGAAACAATTTACCGTCCACAAACCACATAAACAATCTAATCTCAAGCCTATACATCACCCAAAGACGGTTCCATATTAATCTAGAACATTCGATAGTGGAGATCCATTCGGCATTTACCGAACACGAGGGGTTAACCGATCGTGATATTCTGGGAACAGCTAATATGTATTAGACACAAAGCCTAGTGTCGGATCGAATCGATCTTTAAGCAAAATATATACTTTGTTGGGGTCATACGAGAGAAATAACAATATTATCGAGAAAGGTGGGAAATTCATTTCACTGCTTTGTCAGACTAAAGGCCCGTTTACACGCGCGATTTCATTGCCCGTTGCTTGCCATTTTATTGCAGCAAGAAGCTACTTGCACTGTGTAAACGTAATCTTGCAATAGGTAAATTCGCACAATGTGTAAATGGGCCTTAATGGTCAGCACAGCAAGATTTTCGAAGAAGTTTCCATATTACGGCGCAACTGCTGTGCACGAGGTCTCAAGGTTGTTTCTTGGGTCAGGCTGAAACCGTTTTGTTGGTTTTAAAAAACTTTCATAAAGGATCTGCCAGGGGTCTAGATGTTGGTGATTAATGCACCCGTGTATCTGTACCACGAAATGTCGGTCCAGCGCCTAATCTCTCTCCGGTCATGTCGGATTGCCATTACATTGGACTATAAGTGTGAGGGAACAGAGAGTGTCTATGTACAAATGTTTGTGCACTATAAGGTCCTGCAATACAATGAAAGAGAACTAAAAAGTTACTAAAAGCTTAAAAACAATACCTTGTTAAAATTCAGTACCATTCTAGATAAATGACTGTGGAATTAACAGTGCAAATACATTTGTATTAAGTTGAGACAAATAAACTTGACCAACTGTCTGTCCACTTTGTTGCTCCCACAAACACGGCCAGTTTATTTATTTTGTACTCTATTTCATTTGTATTTAAAAACTACTTTTCCTTGCTGTTATTTCTACACCGAGTACTGGATTATTCGTACCATTAAAATACTTGGAAAAAGTATATTTGCTTAAATATTTTAATTGACAATTCATAAAGCTATAAAAAGTAAAAGGGGAATTTTCCTTCCAGTTGATTTATAATATTAAAATCACCCCTGGATTAGTTGAACGATTCCAGTGTTTTATTTTTGTCGTGTACGTTATAAACAGAAAAAGTTTCCCTGAATGCGGGTAAAACTACGAGAAATAGCTAGTATATAATAATATTATTATTTCTTCCTCATAAATGACCCTTAGCCTTAAAACCAAGGCGATAGCTTTTAGATGGCAGTAAATATAAAAGGGAAACATGAGCCACGGGCAGCTGCCAAGTGGGACAAGCTACCAGCCAAGTTTCGTGAACAGCTGATATTAGTTCGGTGTATATATTTTTTGCTGTAATCCTTTCTCGCTGGGAGACGATATACTCAAGTTTGAAAGAGAGATCTTTATCTAGTTGGAGTTACTTACTTTCGATGCGGGTTTCAATTATATATCTGTGATTTTTATGTGGTACTAGAGTTAGAATTTTGACATGAGCCTTTCAATGTCGAATTAGTATTTCCAATAATCAAATCCACAGATACACAGGTTATTCTAAACCACCGTTAGAATTAAGTGAACCCAATATAATCATACCTAACCTATTAGCGGTTTTAAGAAGCTGGTCAAATTCTGGATTCTAAGCCTTTGAAAAAAAAAAATAAGGCAGCCAACTAAAATGCTCAGAAACTGGCCGCTGATATTTTTTATTTGAACGCGTAACAAAAATCCACACATGTACAAATATATATCCGTTCAAACTTTCATGTTCATAATTGCTATAGGGTACATAGGTGTTGAACATAGAACTCCATTCTAGAACCTTTCAATTGGACACTAAGACAAGGGTAGTTCCCTGGATTTGACGTCAAGTCCGAGTCAATGTGTGGTATTCAAACTGTAACGCCAATTGGCACTATAAACTATGAAAGGAACTGACGTGAGCAGGTCAATGGTTTGAGTGTTGCCTTTAGAATCGTGTGTGTCTTTGTTTTGTGAGGGAAACAATCTCTGCTTCATGGCTTGTCAAATGTGGCTAGCAAAGCGTTGGATTGCGTAGAAAAAGTAATTTTGAGCTAAAAAATAATATTTTTATTTTGATGTATTGATATGAACAAAAATATAGTCATTATGACTGGGGTTTATCGTAAGTACACGTTTATTCACGCAATAGAGACGTTAAAATAATGACATAGATTACTTGATAATCACTAATCTAAGTAATTGTGATAAGTAATAAAAAATAGTGAATAGTGGCGAACTACTGGGCCTCAAATATTTAAGATAGATTGCCATCGATTCGCCAAGAGTAGTAATGATTTTGGCAAACGGAATTATATCGAAAAACCGCACAGTGGCACAAAAACCAAAATCGGCAGATTTTAAAACAAGTCTTGTGTATGTAGGCCTAATGAGAACATGTAATACTTGAGTTACATAGGTTAGGTAACTGTACTCATAAGTTTTAGGAACAAGTACATGACTTTGTAGGTAATTAGTCCTGTGTAGGAGTATAATTGAAATATACCTGAGATTTCTTAGTAAACCCCAAACGGAAAATAAATTATTGTTCTGGATTGTTCCAACAGTAACGTGAGAAGTACTAGAAAAACCATATCTTTTGATGGTCCGAACAAATTCCCATATTGCCGGAAAATATGAGTGTTACCGAATCTTTTTGAAAACTTCTCGAGCTTCCAAGCAGTTAATAGTGTCACCAGTCATAATATTTCTCGGAAGCTGTCATAACTTTTGCAAAGCTCAACTTATGTTAGGTTATAGACCGTACTCTAGATTTTACCTACATGTTACCGACGAGAGGGCTAAGCTTTACTTCCAAGATTAGCGTCTGTCGCGGTTGCAGTCATATTGTTGATGTGTAATAGTGACGTGTTCAATTTGTGGTCAAGTATTTTTGATACCAAAGCCCATTTTGAAGTATACTGTATACGAAAAATACGTGTAGATGGCATTCAATATTTATATTCATTTTTTTCGGAATAGTGCTTAATAGTGTAATGTTTGACATTCCACGAAAATTGTTCGCACGCAAAAGTTGCGATTTCGCGATCATTTTAGAAAATAATCTAACACAATTTGTTACTGTTTGTTATAGAGAAGACTAAAAAAAATATTCGAGTCGAACCTTGCCTCAATGAGTCGGATGACCGCCCGGCTTGGAAATGTAGCATAAGGTGTGCCAGGGAAAATTATAACCTTCCACACTATTTTGGCAATATTTATTGTTATTACATTATAACTTTGTAGAAGGAAGTTTGTACTCGTATATGAATATGGACGGTTATTACAATATAGGAAGATAGAAAGAAGGTGGGCATGATGGATGTATTATGTGAAAGTAATATGTAATATATGGCTAGAAATTACATTAATAATGAGTTGACTGACTTGGGACTGAAAAAACAAACAATGTTGGAAGTTAGATAGAGAAGTGGAGGGGTCGTCGTTGATATTATGTGCAGTGGTAACTGCACATAATATTGCGATTGATAATAAGGTAGTAAGGGTCGTAAGGGTCGATTGATAATAAGGTTGAGCAATGCCTAGCGTGGTTGGTCAGCGGATGGGTGACAATCTTGTCATGACGAGTTTCTTCATATATCGGAAGGCACATTAAATTGGTCGATCCCGGTTGTCATTTGATCATATTTGGCAGTATGTTGTTGGTTTTATGGGTAGTCACAAGCCAAAAAGTCTGACAACCAGTCTTACCAAGGAACATCAGTTTGTCAAGGTAATTGGGTTGTGGAGATAAGACCTGCAGTCGATTTAAGTAAAATACTAGCACTGGGCTGCATCCGATAGACTGGAAGTCGAGTCTAATAAGTTCGGTAAAAGTCAGGCAGATAATTCATATTATTACTGGTAGTGATTCATTTTTGCTTTTCTCTCTTCCTTATTTCATGTAATAGAGCGGGAATAGAATCCTGTAATGTATGTATTTCCCTAAGGTATGGCGCTACCTAACATTGATATTACATTTTTGCTTACTTTTGTCGGAGTGATAAAAAAAAAACACCAGGTTGCACTCCGGGAGTGCAGGCAGAAGTGAAAACATGAATACTAACTTTATGCGTTTTTAATATTATTTTGAGATTATGGAATGAAGAAAGAGCACACCTACTTTTTACTGTCATCACTTGCCCTCGATATTGAGAGTTTCTCAAAAAAATATTTTGTCCCTATGACTGTACTGGAAGGTATACCCCAACACGATTAAATATAATCAAAATTTAAGCACGACTCCATCTATGATTTTGAAGAATAAAAACTATACTCGTACTTTCATACTTGACTAACTACTTGACTTTGAAAAATTATAGATGGCGCAACACATTTTTTCTCACATGTCTTTCCTCGATTTTGAGGGTTCTGGTTGAGCTAAAATTATTCAAATATATATTTTGAGTTTATTGCTGTGCTGTGGATGTCATTAACCTTTAATAGATACTCACATTTGAGGAGGAGCACTGCGATTCTCTTTTATTTAAAATAAATAACCCCATAACTTCCATCTCATTTGATTTTTAATGATACCTAAGCTCTGACACTATGTGTCAAAACCTTCACATGTTTGAAACGTCATAAAATATCTAACCGACCTGTACTACGAATTCCTATAGAATATCGTTTTATAATTTCGTGAGCGCGATATCCTCGTAGTTATTGGTTTTCATCGCTCTCGATGAGATATGTTACAACATTCGGTCATGTGTGGATTACGCTTGGTCGCGTCATTTTTTATATGATTTTTCCCTCATATCCAAAAAATTTATTCTTCGAATTGCCTCACTCTCCCAACGACCGTGTCCATGGAATCTAAGGACATGGGAGAGGCCGAGAGATGCAGAAGTTGCGTCACGTATCTCAAAATGATACTCTCGGTTGATAGACGCAGCAAGTCGATAGATCGCTCTTATTAACCAATAAATGAGGAAGTAACTCTGTCAGGTCTGTCTGTCTAGCTTTCACCGCCATTACTACTAACCGTGCTTCTGGTTTGGTGTCTAAGCAGATAATTCCAGAGCCTAAGAAACGATATTATAGGACTTCTCTCTTGGTCCAGGTGCGTGTGTATAATATGTTCTCCACCGGCGCGCCTCAGCTCGAAACCGCAGGAGCAGTTACGTCTCTCGCGCCATCTTAAATCGGGCACCTTTATAACAGCTTTACAACCACACCTGTGAGTTATCAGTGCCTTACCCCATCCTAGCACTAGGATGTTTTTGTACCCCTGTAACTATACCCTAAGGCTGGGAACCCATCTCGGACTCTAAACTGATTAAAGCCATTTGTCAACCATCTATATCTCAATTGAGAATATGTTCTCTCTACGACATGCGATTAAATTTAGATAATTAGTTCGCGTAAACATAGAATGATGTACTTCTCCTTGCTCTCAGTCTGACTAAGTGAATTTCATAGAGCTTATGTCCTCAGGAGAGTGCTTATAAAACTTTTGAAAAAGCCACTGATGCCTGATCTTCACAAATTGTCTTTATTATGCACTATAAAGAAACATATCTTATGAGAAATCTAACTATGGGCCATAGGCTGAACGCCATAATTTTCGAACGCGGTGATCAGTTAATAATCTTTTTAAATTTTTCTTTTTCAATTTTGACGCTTTCTTTCATATCCAGCATCTGGAAATGACTATCCGATGATTCTTGTTTAAAAGCGTCGTACCTTACTCTGTTCTAGTTTCTGTGAACGGTAATACATTTCACGAAATTAATCAAACCACGCCATACCCTAACAGGTTTCCCACACAAATTCCCACACCCCGTATCTCCTAACCCATAACTTTAGTTAAGCGGGACAAAAACGAATTATTGCACGTTCCATGATTTTGACGTGGGTTCCTGATTGAAACTGATTGGTCCGGTCATAACTTATATTAATTGACAACTGTAATTTATATGTCTACAACACATTCGGGTTCCCACGTTATTGCTAGCTTTATGAATATTCGCATACCTGATATTTGCTGAATTTTCAATTTGAAGAGTTATGCGCAGACTGAACCGCCACTTTTTGTCTGTGTATCAATGTGTCTAAGGTAGACCCTATTTTTGGCACTATGTATGCGTGTATTTGTTATGTAAAGTTTCAAAAGTTATTTAGCGTTTTGAAGAAGATAGCATTATCTGTCTATTATTCGTGAGAGCCTAAATCGGATAAATCTAAATTGCAGCTTTTTGTTGAGAGTTATGAGCACAAAGTTAAATTTAGATTTGTGTTGTTTCCATGATAGTAAAATGAGATCATAACATAAGACAATTAGTTTAAATCACTCCATATTGAATTATAAATATAGCTTTTAACACATATTCAACTGTCACATTTAATAAATAATATTTAATAAGTACTTATTTTATAAATGACCAATAAAACATTCAAAACTTAAACATATAACCAAGTTGTAACTTATAATGACTTGAAAACATCTTAACCACTAAAATAATAGACCTCGATAAATAAATGAGACTATCTCGCGTTTGACAGACAAACAATCATAACTCAGGTTTTATCTTCACTGATACACATATACAAAAGAATTCGGTGAACCGGACAAAGCTCGAACATTAATCAAAGAAAGGAACTCTACAGTTCCACTAATTCAATAACAGAGGTAATCCTCAAAAAGATTAATATCCATTAAAAGGAATTAAAAATTAAAATATTTTTATGTTATACTAAAGCAACCTGTGTTTCAAACTTCTCTATCTAGCTGTTTTTTCGATAAGAATTTATTTTGCAATTTGTAGTTAAATTGGTTTTTATATGCTTCTCAACAATTCATTTGTACTGTTAGTTATGCTAAAATTGATAAATAGTAGTGTTTAAAGAGTGTTGTAAACAACGCTTGTCTATGGTATAGTTTCATGAAACAATAATCTACTACTGTGTCATAAGTCGGTGGATAACCATGGGTATTTATTTGTTTCAGTGTTAGAACTCCTGTCATATTATGAAATTGACAGCGACACAGTCGTGAGTGTTTAAGAGTATACATGAACTCATTGAAACTGAATTACGTCAACAGAAAACTCTTGGGAACTGAAATTTATGTAGGGATCTAGGTATTATACCCAAAATAATAACCTTTTGTTTTTCGAGAAGAATTTATATGTTCGACATAAAACATATTTTTGCAATTTGTCTGGCAATTTAGATTCAGTAAACAATATTTAACTCAGTTTGCATTACTAGGCCAATCCGGACATGACTTTTTTAAAAAATGTAACAAATCCATCCCACATCATCAGACTCCATCTTTGAAATTGACCTTGATAGCTACAGTACAAGTTCACACCTCCTATATTAATTCAAAAGGGAATCAATTTCTCAGTATTCCACACTTAACATTTACCTCAAAAGAGCACAACATATTAAGCTCAAGAAGTAAAGTCCGTCATAGAGTGACATTCCAAAGCCTTGTAAGGCAGAGATTGGTCAAGCTTGCAATCCATTTTCGGCATACATTTTACATCTAGCGAGTAATCGCGTGATAAGTTAAAAGTTTTTCAGAAGAAGAAATGTTCCTCAGTAGAGGATATGGTGAGAGTGTGTCGAGGTTTCTATTTTAAGATGATCTGGAGACAAGAACTATTTTATCTGTTATGAGCTTTTTGTTATCTGAGGTTAAAACCACTTCTTAAAGCGAAGTCCCTATTTACAAACCTAATGCTCAGAATCACAGTTCTCCTAATATTCCTCATACCGATATGTTTATATAACGGGATCTCTAGTGTATCGTGGTTCACAATATATTTGAAAGTTTATAGCTAGCCATAATATAGATGTGAAAGGAAATAATCGGACGTTTTGAAGGACAATTAGTGTTA
>NWSH02000296.1:6332716-6349009 GCA_002382865.2 Heliothis virescens | reverse complement strand
AAAAATAAAAACCCAAACTCCATCTATGATTTTAAATGATAATTACTAAGCCTGACACTATTGTCAAATTTCACATGTTTGAAACGTCATAAAATATCTTACCGACCTGTACTTACGGAATTTCTATAGAATTTCGGGTTTCACGATTTCGGGTATCACGATTTTGGGTTTCACGATTTCGGGTTTCACATTTCGGTCACGTGATACCTGTCGCGAGTTTATATATTTTTCCCCATACAAAAAGTGCTCAACGCCGCTAAAGAAGTTTTCACTTCAAAAATATGTTTTGAATAGGAGGACCATAGATCCTTATTACAATAAATGAGAAGGTAACTCTGTCAGTCTGTCTGTCTAGCTTTCACGCCATTACTACTGAACCGTCTTCAATGTTTGGTACACAGATATTCCAGAGCCTAAGAAACGATATATAGGACTCTTTTTGTCCAGGTGCGGGTAATAGTTTCCCCGGGACGCAGATGAAACCGCAAGTAACAGTTAGTTTCACCATAAATCGGCACCCTTATAACAGCTTTACACCAACACCTTTAGTTTAATCCTTTACCCCATCTAAATATAGATGTATGTACCCTTAACTATCCTAATAAACCATTGATCCTCTAACTGATTAAAGCCATTTGTCAAACCATCTAATGTAATTGAGAATATGTTAATATTACTGAATAAATCATTAATTTAGATAATTAGTGCCGTACGTGAATGATGTACTGTTTTTGTTTGTATCATGACTAAGTGAATTCACTAAGAGAGATTATTCTAAGGAATACTTATAAAACTTTTGAAAAGACACTGATGCCTATCTTCAAATTTTCTTTATTATGACTATAAAGAACATCATCTTATGAGAATCTACTATGGCCATAGCAGAACGCCACTAATTTTGAACTATAGTAATCTTTTAATATTTTTTCTTTTTCAATTTTGACGCTTTTTTCATCCAGCATCTGAATGACTATCGAATGTGTTCTTTGTTCTTAAAAGGGATCGTACCTACGTTCTATTTTTAAGCTTAAAATTAATAAAATCAAACACGCCAATACCTAAAGGTTTCCCACACAAATTCCACACCCTATCTCCGTACAACCTATTGTAGTTAGGGAGACAAAAACGAATTTATTGCACGTTCCCAATGATTTTGACGTGGGTTCCTGATACGGGTCCGTAAACACCCTTATATTAATTGATGTAATTTATATGTGTACAACACATCGGGTCCCACGTTATTGCTGCTTTAAGTGTTTCCACCTTGTTTTGTGTTTAATTTTGAAGGAGTTATGCGATGACCCCTTTTTTGCTGTGTTATTAATGTCAAGGGTAAGTACCCTATTTTTTGGCACTATGCTATGCGTGTATTTGTAGTGTAAAGTTTCAAAGTTATTAGCGTTTGAAGAAGATAAATCTGTTTTTTCTAGAGCAATGATAACAATAGCAGCTTTTGGCTTGAGTTATGGCAAAAGTAAATTAGATTTGTTTGTACCAGAATCAGAAATAGATCATAACATAGCAATTATTTAAAATCACTCCATTGATATAAAAATAGCCTTTTTACAAAATAAACTGTCACTTAAAAAATATAATAATTCATTATTTTGATGAACCAAATAACATTCAAAACTAAATCACAAGGTTAAATATAATGAACTTGAAACATCATTTAACACTAAAATAATGACTCAAAATTAATGAGACTACGCGCAGACAGACAACAATCAAACTCAGGTTTACCACTGAAACAAAACAAAAGAATTCGGTGAACCGACAAAGCTCGAACATTAATCAAGAAAACTACTCCACAATATAATAAATCATCAAAAAAGATTAATATTCCATTAAAAGGAATAAAAATTAAAATATTTTTTGTTATACTAGCAACGGTTTCAATCTATCGTTTTGATAAGATTTTATTTTTGCAATTTGTAGTGTAAATTGGTTTTTATAGGTTTCACAATTTCATTTTCGTTGGTATGTAATTTATTTGGTGTTACGCTTGCTATGAATTTTTCATTAAAAATCAAGTGTGTATAAGTGTATAACCATGGTATTTTTTTGTTTCATATTATTTGCTTAGAATTGAAGACAAGTCGTGAATTTTAAGTTAGAACTCAGACTGAATAGACAAAAAAACTTGGGAACTGAAATTATGGTAGATTAGAATTACAAAGTAACTTTGTTTTTTTTTTCAGAAGAAATTTTATTACTGACAAAACATATTTTCAATTGTCAATTTAGATTCAGAAAACATTCATTACTGCAAATCGACATGACTTTTTAAAAATGTACACAAATCCATCCCAACATCATAGACTCCATCTTTGAAATTTGACCTTGAACACAGTACAAGTCTACGCCCTAATAATTCAAAGGGCACAATAAACTCAGATCCACACTTAACATTTACCTCAAAAGGCCACAAATAGCAAGAAGTAAAGTCTATAAAGACGACAAATCCAAAGCCTGAAGGCAGAGGTTTGGAAGCTTGCCAAATCATTTCGCTACATTTTCTCTGCGTATCGCGTGGTATAAGTTAAAAGTTTCAGAAGAAAATGTCCTCAGATTAGAGTCTATTTTTAGAGCTGGCGAAAATGTTATGAGCTTCTTTCTGTTTATCTGAGGTAAAACCACTTCTAAAGCGATCGATCAGTTTTAATATAGTTTTAAAGTTGTTATATCGGGATATTTGTTACTGGTACAAAATATATTTTGAAAGTTATGAGCCATATAGATGAAAGAATAATCAGACGTTTTTGAAGACATTAGATACTCAGACTTTAACGAGAATGTAAAAATAAACAAGCACATCATCCAAATATGTATGTATGTATGTATAGCTTCATAAAAGGATTGCGATCACGATTTTCATCTATGAGAACGTTAAACTTTTGTCCCTAATATCGATTTATGTACGTGCCCAATCAAATCTATCGTTCAGCTAAACCCATGTTTGACCCCTGTCTTATACAGGGTTAATGTCCCAAGAGTCACCTTGCAACGAAAACCTGTCAATGCATTTTTGTTCAATCTGAGTGGCACTTTTATATTCGAATGTCCGGTTTGCCAAATCATTTGACGGGTCATCAAATATGGTTTGAATTTCATGGGAATATTTAGTGTTTTATTTGCCAGTTTTCTGTGAAGAGTTCTGTATGAATGTTTTGATTAGTATGCATTACATAGCACATTGCATATAAATGAGAACATTGGCACTAGATGAAAGTAAGGCTAGAATCTGGACGAATAGGTACAGTTAAATTCTGAACCTAAACTCCTTATGGGTGAAGATGATCCTACAAAACGATGAACTTTGATGATCTTAGTTTTTTTATTTAATAAAGACAATTAATTTATTTGTAGACTACGATAATTTAGCAAAATAAAGAATAACAATGCCTATTACTGAACAGTAACATTTATGTCCGTCATATTTTTGGCATTTCGATATCTGACAAAGATTTCTAGTATCATTTACTGTGGCATATATTCAAAATGAATTAAAAGAAAAGCATTTTCCTAACATTGTATTGAATCTTAATATTTACACCACACAAACCAAAAACTGGGTGAAAGTACGAATAAAATGAGAAGAATTTAATATCAGAAACTTTAATTAACTTGATAAATATTTTGCACTGCTTTTGATTGTTAAAAAAAAATACTTCGAAAGTTATAATAAGATTTTTGGAAGAAATTAATGTTAGAACCGAGGGTAATTTGGAGCTGTCCGGGAAAAAATGTGTAGGATGTTACATTTTTCTTAATGGATCAAAGATCATAATTACCAACTCAAGAGGAATTTACTTCCCACATTCAGAAAATTGGTAATTATGTTCCGTAGTTCAGTGAAAAGAAATCCATTGATGTTAAAATCCTACGTAATGATAAGTTTAGACACTATATTAATTAAATAAATAATTATGGCCTTCAAACAGTGTGAAGGTCAAGCTCTCATATATTATTATAACACACTTTAGTCATCAAACACTTTTTAGCAGACCGATAGGTACCTGATGGTTGAAATGAACTACTATGATACATCTCTTAGAACCTGATCAACTGTAGGCCAACTAAAAGTTCCCAGTCTGCGAAGAACCTTAATGATAGAACACTAAAACGACTCTCATTTTCCCAAATCTAATAACACCATTCCCACACACGTATATCTATTCCTATCAGATAAAAACACCGGAGCAAGCATTAATGGTATGACTGGGAGTATTCGCGCGATCAATAATGACAACGCAAAAACGATGGCCTTATTAATACGGGAAGAACAAAAGGCTATAGATATAGGAATGAACTATAGATCGGTTGTTTTGACACATTGATTGCCGTTCCTTTTTGGTAAGGCTTTTGATATTCAAATTTGGAGTGCGACAGGTTAGATAAGTATTTTTAGAAGATCGAATGAGAATGTTTTCGAAGGTGATTATTTTAAAAAACTTCATAGATTTTTATCGAGACTGAACAATCAAATACCTTTAGATCGTAGAACAGAAAGCTTGTAATAAAAAAAACGGCCAAGTGTGAGACGGATTCAATACTCGAGGCTTCTGTACAACGCGTACCTATTAAATAATCCTTTACTGAACTGGAGGACAACTTTAACTTTAGCATTAAATAACAGTATAGATCTCTCCTATGTTTGAGAAAAGGCCTGTACCATGCAGTAAGATAATAAGTATGATAATGATGATGAAGATGATGAAAGGTATCTCCTACAATTTATTATTCGAAAATATATTTTCAGAGTCGGTGCCAGAGTAATAATTTTCCTTCCCAATATTACTCAGAATAAACTAACACTAAATTCCAATTAGTTCGTATAGTAACGTACTAAAACTACCAGCGAGTACATCACGAAAGTCCAATATACGAGTATGTATACCATTCGTTAATAAAATAGTAGGCTACCTATTTGTTTTAGTACCTAATCAAGAAAATAAATGTATGTGGATAGAAGTTAAACAGAATAAAGGTCCAGAGTTGAGGTTTTGTGTTGTTTAAGACCCTAGTTTTCAGAACATTTAAGGATCAATGTACCTACCTAGTATGGATTGTTTCTGAAAAAGTATATTTATTTTTACTATAAATATGAAAGTAACTCTGTCTGTGAGTTCTCCAATTACTCAAAAACAGCTGAATCGATTGAGATGAAATAAAAAAACAAATACAGGTTTCCCGGAGATATAGGCTACTTTTATTTGAGTGAAGTGAATATTTTTATGTAGACTTTTCACATACCTATTTTACTAATGAAAGTCAAAAGAAAGTTTTTGTTAACTTCATCTAATTGGATTGTTAAAAATCAGGATTGCTTTAGCAAAGTTGTATTTTCAAAATTAATTTATGCCAAGTCCACAAAGTATTATTTTTGTTAGACCAAAGTAAAGAATGGTTTCTAATAAATTTTGAAATGAAGGGGTTTCCACGTGGAAGAGAATTCGAATACTTTATTATTGGTAAATTGCGTAACGATCATTTGATAAAACTTCCAAGAAATGGCTTGAATGTAAAAGTAATTCGGCGATTTGGGAAGATAAGATTCCAATAAATTATGTGTCGTCATTTTTTGAAATCATCGTAAAATTAAAATTCCCACTGGTGGACAAAGGGTTTCCCAAAACCTGGAAGGTTTTAGCCCATACTCACCGCGCTGAGCACGAGTGCTGATGAGCAATATTTTGAAATACCATATCAAAATAATGATAGATAAATTATTAGAGCCTTGATTGGTCGTAATAGGAACTCAATAAGAATAAATCCGGTTTTCAGTTCCAACCATTTTGAAAACAACAAACATGTTTTTTATAGTCTTTTAATTGTCCCACTGCTGGGCACAGGCCTCCTCTCAATATGAAAATAATTATATAAAAAAACAAACATATTTATCTATATGAAAAAAATAATCAACAATTTTCTCATATTCTCAAAATATAAATTATGAATACTCCATCACATATAATAAAATAACTAATTAATTAATGGTTATTGAATTACTAACGCTATTTGCACGCTTTTATACGAGCATTATTTAGGTCATGGACGAAATGTACAGTCTTTTATCTGTTATATCTAATTGAATACTGGCCATACAATATAACTACAAAAGAGTGTGCTGGAACTAGTTCATAAAATTAATGAAAGAAAAATACTTTTGAAATTAGGTCGACAATCATCGTCATAATCCTCACAGATAGATGACTAAAGGCCTCCCCCATCGATTTCCAAAGGGACCAGATGGAAGCAACGAAGCCCAATAAATTCCTTTTTTCAATAAACCAATTCCTAAAAAAGATTTCTTTGAAAATCTAAACCAAGCACGCCACGAAAACCTTTAAAAGTGCGACAAATTCGCCGGTGTCCCGACGGAATTCCGTTCACGCCATAAGGAAAAAGAGTCCAAAATTACTCCTTTGCAACTAAATCTTTTATGTAAATTTCTATTGCTTTTCGCACCAAAATCTTTCCCTAGAGATAACTAAGATATACCTAGAGTTACGTTAGGCTGTGAATTCGGAACAGCGTGCAGCGGGG
Organism: Heliothis virescens; assembly: GCA_002382865.2. Classification (NCBI taxonomy): domain Eukaryota; kingdom Metazoa; phylum Arthropoda; class Insecta; order Lepidoptera; family Noctuidae; genus Heliothis; species Heliothis virescens. The sequence continues at coordinate 6,342,460 of NWSH02000296.1, read as the reverse complement.
CGTGTAGCGTCCCGCGCGCTACTAATCCTCGCTAAAGCGTGGGTTTGAGCGGAGCATCCAAGTACAGATGCCAACACACCAGCCTACCTCAATCTGTCAAATTTAAATAGATTTTCTACCTTATCGCATTAGTGGAAGGTTAATTCGATTGGCAAAATTTGACAGAGAGGTTGACTTGCTGACGTCGGTATGTTGACCAATAGGAGGTCGTCGAATGCTGAATATTCGAGTGTGTACTCTTAAAACAATGCTCGCTGCACGCCCCGCTTTTCCGAGTATGGGCCTTAGAGTTTTTCGCCAAACATTAATCCGTTTTTATTACAACCGTACAGATATTAAAGAGAGCAGATTAAATTGGCTATGTGACGACTGGCAGGTTTATTGCCCAATAAATTTCCTACGGAGATGTTTTATTAAGAGACCAAATATTAAGGAGATTAGAGACGGTTGTTGATATAGGTAAATTCAATTGAAAATATTGTAAACAAATAATTATTGAAAGTTTTTACTGAAAATCTTGAATAAAACAAGAAGTTGCATTAACGTCAGTGATATCGCGTTTATCTCAGGGACTACGAGTCTGATTTGAAAAAATAGTTTTGTTAGATAGATCATTTATTAAAGATAGGTTTTATTAGGTATATTCGAATGCTCGAAATAGTTCCTTCGATTCTTGGTTGAAATTACTGAATACATCTACTTGATGTAAGATCCTAGGATCTACCTAGGATTCCTTCGTGTTATCGTAATAATTAATGTTACCTACGTCTCTTTTGTAAGTCAGCTATTTACAGATATTGTGCATTTCTAGATTTTTTTATTGGCACAGGCGTGGTATGTATATAAAACAATCACAGCTGGCTCGTTGGTCTAGTGGTCGCATAGCGCGACTGCCGATCACAGGTCTCGGGTTCGATTCCCGGGTCAGGCCGAAATCGCTTTGTGGGTTTTAGAAACTTTCACAAAGCAGCCTGGAGTTTGGAAGTTGGCGGTGTTACACCCCCGTGCCTGGGAGGGCACGTAAAGCCGGCGTCCTCGAATGCTACTCTGTAGCAGTCGTATATAAACCCACGTCAGAGGCCGTCAGGCGGATTTGAGAAAACTCTGACACTAGGGCTTGTTAGGTGATTAAGCCTGCAGCTCACTCGATAAGAAGAAGAATAAGCCTGTTATCACACTTACAAGGAAAATATATTTGAAAATATTAATCTAATTGAAGGTATTATACAGGAATCGCCCAGGAAAATTAAAGCCACTTTGATATAGGTAAGCTTGTTGTTTTTGAAGATGTACAACAAAAGGAATAGGCAGAATATAATCAATATTATCTGTTCTTGACTCGTTTTGATATTGTTAATAGAATACTTGGTGATCAAAGCTTATAAGAAAAATAAAACCCTCATTCTGAAGATATCCTTGAAATATTATCTGAGAAGTTTTTAAGATAAATAATAAAAGGTTTTGTTTTTCTACTTGGATATATAAAAAGGATCTTCAAACTTTTGAACTAGAGTTCTTATATTGGTAATAAACGAGAATTTTGTAGTATTCTTTGTAGGGATTTTATCTATATACTTCGATACTAATATCATAAAGAGGAAATATTCGTACGTATGTTTGTAACGGATTGGCCTAAAAAGTACTGGACCGATTTAAAAAATATTTCACTGGTAGGAAGCTATACTATCCCTGAATAACATAGGCTATATATTATCTGGATATTGGAAAAAAAATCCACTGGACGCAGGTCGGAGCTCGAGGAATTAGCTAATTTTCAAAATTTTGCACTTAAGACGACAAGACGAAGAGCAAGTATTCATCGGAAAGAGGAAACCTCAAAATATTTTGATTCTGTTTTATTTACCAACATACCAAAATAATGCAGTAACAACCAATGCATCTTAGTGCAAACGTAGCGAGGATATTGCTATACCTAGCGAATTCAATGAACCAGATATGATTAGCGAAATAGGACATCGTCGATGGGGCTTATATAATTATGATCTAACTACGGCAGGTTAAATTTATTTTGCTATCTTCTATTTTTGGAGTTACAAGCTGTAGAAAAGATCTGATATACTACAGGTTCGACGCTAGTGGTTGACTTGTATTGTCTTACTCTTTTGATATCCCTATCCCTACTTATCCCTACTAATATTATAAATACAAAAGTAACTCTGTCTGTCTGTCTGTTACGCTTTCACGCCTAAACCAGTGAGCCGATTTTGATGAAATTTGGTACAGACATAGCATAGACCCTGAGGAACAGCATAGGCTACTTTTTATCCGGGTACGGGAAATAGCTCCCTCGGGAAGCGAGTGAAGCCGCTGGCAGAAGCTAGTTGCTATATAATTGGCATAAATTGTCCATGGTTGGATATTACAACTAACAAATGACCTATGAAAAGTTCCTCCGTGTTGGATGGAATATTAGGTTTTTAGGTTCAGCTAGCCGTTACGGGTGATAAGCCAGAAAGTATGACAACCAGGTCTTGTCAGAAAAAATGGTTAAAATGACTATTTTAACTTACGTCAGCGTTATTTTAAGTAAGTATTCTATGCTAATAATAAATAATGCCGAATAAAATAAAACGCTAATAATGCCGAAATAAACACCGTAGGTAATACAAATCAAGCACCACTTCAAGTTTCTTGTCATTAATCTCAAATAATTAGCTTCCAAAACAATAGCTCCGATTATCATTACCTTAAAACCTCTTTGATCTAGCATCAGAACCTTCGCTGTCAAAGATATTGACTCAAAAATTAATAGCAGTCTCCATAATTGCTTATTTAAAGCAACAAACTCCGTGGTATCACGGCGTTCATTTATTACATTGTATCTCAAAAAGCTAATAATCTTTGTCAAAGGACTCGAATGAGACCGGTTTGTCAAAGGTTTGTACTGATATTTTGGTAATAGCTACGGAAAATGTATTTTGTAAGATACAATTTGTATATATTTTATATTGTTGTCGTTCAATTTTATGGAGTGAGGTTGTGTTTGAATTTTTGGTTATAGTTGTTTAGCGACTAATTGAATAAAATGTTCCTTCCTGCAAAAATAATCGAAAATATTTGTATTTTATTAAAGAAGTAATCTGTCTCAGCAGCTTTACAAGATTTTGTGCAAGGAGCAAAAAGGTGTCTTAGGTAAAAATAGGACAGAACAGGCGGGTGTGAGAAAAACACAAAAAGAGAAATCTATAGCATTCATGCTGCTCGGTAGTTTTGGCGCAGTTTCCACTGAAGTAATAAAGAGAATAACCCATTATAGGGACCACGACGCCACTGATAAAATATTATTACTTTTGGTATTTTTTAAATGAGCATGCTTCTATTTTCTATATTTATTTTTATATAGTAAAGAGGAAACATTTTTTGTTTGTACCCCGTAGTTTTTAGAAATTCTTTCTTCACTGTTAGAAAGCTAGACTATCCTCGAGTAAAATAGGCTATACTTTGTCTGGGTGGGTATGGGCAGTAATACTCTCGGGACGAAGGTGAAACCGCGGATAACAACTGGTTTATCATAGAAACAGCAAAGCAACTCAATAGCAACCTCCCGATGCCAGCTGTTAGGGGAACATAACTCGTATACACCAATAGCCGAATTCGGAACTAGCGTTTCTAGGTTAAGCAAACATTTGTTCCGATGCGCCGATTAAGTCGTTACTAGTCGAAACTAGAACAAGGATAAAGTCAAGATTATCAGCTCTTAAAACTAAAAATTTGGAGCTCTCAGATTGCTCTTGATATGTTTATGAGAATGTTAGGCTTCCTAGTGGGTCTAACATTTCTGTTGAGACCTTTTATTGGAGACATACTAGAGAAGAACCTCCTGTTTCGTGGGTGTATTAACACACACAGTTCCAGGACAATTTTAATTATCACGATTGGGAATCGAACTTATACATGTAGGGTTGCTGCCTGATGTCTCAACCACAAAGATATGTGTTGTCAAAAAGTATTGAAGTTTTTTTTTCGGCTTTTAGGTTAAGTAAAATGGTGAATTTATAGAGTAGGGATTTTAGAATTTTACTTGTTACTTTTATTTATCTGGTACTTATTGATTATCTTAAAGTGTGGAACAATTTGCCAAGATCGAAGATATTTAATGTACCTTTTTCACTACCTACGGGAAAATACACGCAATGGTAGAAATATTCTGCTTCAATAAAAACATATATTAAGTAGGTAATTGTGTACTTTAACCATTTGATTGAAAGAAACCTACAAAGTTACCTACCATATTGCTAACCCATAGAAATTGCGTATTCAGACTATCACTGTCCTAAATACAATACAGTATCCACATGAAAATATGCTATAATAAATAATTCATCGGGAATATGACTTATATTGTCTATCTTATCTAAAAGTATTTTGCAAACATTATTCATAATGCCGACAGTCACGTACGATTACAATATGTGTGTTCTCAATAATAGAATCTTGTATACACGTCAGAAATGTCAAAGTTTTTTCCAACTTTGTTTGTTTTTCCCCTGTTTTTGATAGTTTGTTTTCGAGGTCAGTTAGACTTGCAAATTGTTGCCAAATATTCATAGAAAGTTGTTTTTATTAAGGACATTCTGTGGTACGAAAATAAAAAGTGTTATCGTTTTTCGCGTTTCGAAAATATTTTGTTTGACTTTCAGTCGCTGAAACAAAAATAAACTTAAAAACGGAGAGCTTAGTAATTATGTAACGTATAGGCAATTTTTTAAGTGGGGGAAGTACCTTCGAGATGCGGGTGAAAAACCGCGGTCAGGTAACAGTCAAAATTACACCATATATATGAGTTTCTTTTTGACAGCATCATAATATTGAAACTGACAGTAATTAATTACTGGTCAAAGCAAACCACATAACCAAAATCTCATAAACTATTAAATTATAGATAGTAAAATCATAAAACATTTTACGTCTAAAATGATTTACGATTTTATGTAAGGCAAAGTTTGAGGTCCATAAAGTACTAGGTTTTAAGGAGTCCTAGTTGTTGTTTTAACGTGATGTCCTACTGCTTTATGGCAGTCATAAACAGCACCATAAACTAAACTTGGAAGATATTAGTTCAGCTGTTTGATAGAAAATAATATTTGGGGGCACGGCAGTGCCCCCGCCAAGTCGAGCGCAAAGCAAATACTGCCGTACCATCCTTTACTGGAACCATTTCGACGCATTTTCAGGCCTCTGTTTGAGAACCTCTAGATAATACCAGAACGCTGAAATTTTCATCATCCAGAAAGCTATAATCACATACGTAAAACCCAGAATTTCAAGTCTGTAGGTCATTTAATTTCGAAGTTAAGCGAAAGCAAAGTTTCGTATTTTCGACACTCACTCACTCATGATCATCAAAATAGAACTAGTACTTCCAATAAAGTCAGAGAGCTGAAATTTGGAACAGAGTTAGGATTTAATGACCACATANGTGGATTTTACCACCGTGTTTCTTCTGGAGCTCTAGGTTCGACTTCTAGTTAATGCCACATGCTTATTTTATGAGTCGCAAATCGAGATTATGTCGAGTAAGTGAAGATTTGTACGCGGCATATCCAAAAAATAATTTCGATATAACATCTTCTTTTGGTAAGATTGAAACCGTCATATGAAATCCCACCAAAAACATTCTGTAAAAAACTAGCCAATTCTCGCTGAAGCTGCTTGTTTATCTCTAAAAAGTAATGAAATTTAGACAAAGTCGTGCTGAGTCTAAGGATTCTTACGGCGATTTCTTTACTATTGTAGTTAATGCTATATGTCTGGCCGTTGATCATTCTTTAAACGTTAGTGAGTACAAGTCAACGGCCAGTCATATAGCATTAACTATAATAGTAAAGAAATCGCCGTAAGAATCCTTAGACTCAGCACGACTTTGTCAAGATTTCATTACTTTTTAGAGATAAACAAGCAGCTTCAGCGAGAATTGGCTAGTTTTTTACAGAATGTATTTGGTGGGATTTTATATGACGGTTTCAATCTTACCAAAAGAAGATGTTATATCGAAATTATTTTTTGGATATGCCGCGTACAAATCTTCACTTACTCGACATAATCTCGATTTGCGACTCATAAAATAAGCATGTGGCATTAACTAGAAGTCGAACCTAGAGCTCCAGAAGAAACACGGTGGTAAAATCCACCAGTCAGTAAAAGTCTGACACTCCCTCACTGGATCCACAGCGGGAGGTGTCATCTGATGATTGCCCATCTAAAAACCTACCAACCTACAAGTACAGACACCAGCACATCAACTTACCTCAATCTGTCAAATTTCTTCAAAAAAAATTTAAACCTTATCACCGTCGCCTATACAAAACCCAATTGGCAATAACAAATAAGCGCGAGCCGGTAGTCAACGTTACGCAAAAGAGGCCCAAGACCTCATATTCACTTCGGGGCCCACTAGGGCCAGAGCCCGTCGGGGCTGCGGGTTGTTCGAAAGAGTTACCGCGGGCCTGGCACACAAAGGGCTCCCGAAGGAATACGGTGGGTTTTAGTCAGTAAAAGTCTGACAGTCCCTTCCGTCTTCTGTCACCCACAGCGGGAGGGGTCATACTGATGATTTCCCATCAATATAAAAAAAAGACCTCATATTCAGTATACAACGACTAGCAATAAAGTACCGTTCTAAGCGTTTCGATGTAAGTATAGTTTCATGAGCTTATAATGTTATGCATTGGATAATCTAAATTAATTAATTACTAATCCGAGCAAAACCAGCCATTAATCAATAAATCAATTAGTTTAATGATTGCAATCATAAGCTGATAACAAATTGATTACAACACACGTAATTGAATTTAAACTATAGTTATTTTGTAAGTAGTGACCAATCCTTTGATTTGTTTGTTGAAGACAATTTCAACTTAGCCTTTTCCAGCCATGTTGGGGTCGGTTTCATTACGTATGCAGCTGAGTAGCAGTATTTTGAATGTAGTGACTGCCTATCTGACCTCCTCAACACAACTACTGAGGAGAATCCATTATTCTTAAGTAAGACTACCTGGCAGACTTACTGGCTGTGACTACCCGTGACGACTACCAAAGATGTTCAATCGACAGCTCTGGAACCAACCAATTTAACGTGCCCGTGCCCCCGCCAAGACGAGCCAAGCGAAGCGCAAGGGCACTATCTACCTTTTCCCAATGTGTTTCCTGGATTTTTGTACCCTCATAGAGTTAGTTTTAACGTGCCTATTTAAACAAGCATAGGGCTTGCGATACCACCATTTGCACCCACCCGAAAAATGTTAGCTATTATTATTATAAACCGGATTACAATAATACAAATCCTATTAATTATAATATGCACATTGGAATTTGACATGGTTTAAGAGCGCTTTTACACTAACGATTTTTTTACCGTTACCGTAAAATCCTATAGCGCTCTTAAACTATATAGAATTCACCAACAACTACCGGTTCAAAAGAATATCCCGAGAACCGGTCAATATGTTTTTTTTGATTCTCAGAATATGTCATACGTAGAAAAAACCAAGCGTATACCTTGGGTTTTCAGTTCAGTTGCCAATTTTAATATCTGCTCACTTTTTCACGATCGTATGATCCACGCGTTGTTGTATAATGTGAAAGCCCTATTAATTGTAATCCGAATTAATTTTCCATTTCCGATGGTTAGAATGAATTTTTTGATTCCGATATTAAATTTTTGCTTTAGGGTAGGTTGGTGTAAGATGGCGCAGGAGATAAGATGGCGCACTCGCGATTGGTGGGTTCTGGTGTATCGTATGCAGCTAATTTCAATCGTGTTTTGTTGACTACCTGTACCGGCACGTGCACCCAAAAAAAAATTCGACTTGCTCAAAAAACGATTGTTCTAGGTAAATTTTAAGATTTTGAACACTTTTAATCTAATTTTATTCTGATTTGGAAGTTAAATCAGTATAAAACAATGCATATATTATGCATTTGACGGCGCCTAGCGTCGTCTAATTAAAATTACTTAGAATAGCGCCACCTAGTTTAGTTTTGGTGGACTAGAGATGGAAGTGGCGCCATCTCTGGTGTAACGCTGGTAGCATACGTTGCTTGCTGATTGGTTGTAGGCCGGTGACGCGCTATGGCGACAGCCAATCAGAGCTCAGTATTAGTTTTGCGTGACGTGCGTTGGGGGCGCTAGTGAGAGCGCGCGCACTTGTGAGATGGCTCGGTGAGAGGAGTCAGTTTGTGTTGGGAGTTTGCGTTGAGTGGTCGTAGCGTACGTTACTAAGCGGAACACCTTGTCCCCATGCTGTGTAGTATTGTAGATGTATAGTTTAAATGTGTTAACGAATTAGAAAATTGTGATAACGATTGTTGTGTGAAATAAAACTGATTTGCTGATCAAGTGATGTCTCAACTTCCTCCCGCTTTACCCACGCCGTAGAACACCTTTCGGCTATCGGAGTACCGTCTACTGTACCTATCTGCTGCCGCATGCCGGCCGGGTCCCGACATCAGAAGTGGGATACGAAGGGCACAACAATGAGGGAGGAATAATGAGGCCAGCGAAATCAAGCAGCTGCCTCTGATGCAGTGGAAAAACTCGTATACTCGTACTGCTGATGCAGTTGCTACTGAGCATACGTTACAAGATGTCAATATGGTAATGAAATGCTGAACGAGAGTTGAGTGCGGCGTGTAACAACCAGAAGCAGGAAGGATAAACCTGGTGAGATCCATCCAGTTTTGTTTTGTGTAATTTCTATGATCGGTAATCCTTTACGTTGATTATTGTCGACTATCTTTTCACTTTAGTAGTGATGCACGAGAACACGGGTTCGACCCCGGCTAAGTCAAAGTCCTTGAGGGTTGTGATTGATGATGTAAGACTATGTCTGTTAAATGGAGGAAGTAATGCCCATCTCGTATTTGCGTTGAGATGTATGTCGCTTATCGAATTGGTTAGTTTAATTGCCTTAATACTTGAGCTTAGACAGAGCTTAATAATGTGATAGCTTTCATTTCAAATAATGAGAAGGAAGTCCAACAAGTACAAAATAAAGAGTTTGGTTCTTTCTAATTTACACTGAGTTGGTATGCCTTAAATTGTGTGTCAGACTGTCTATTGTTGGTAGAGTGTTACCGTACTGAGTGATTATATTGTGTTAAGCTGTAGCTAGGATGAACATCAGGGTGACTTGGAAAAGTCCGTTGGCCTGTGTGATGGCATCGGGTGACTGGGAAGAGACCTGTGTAAATCTGTGGTACAGTTGGTGTCATGTCTCTGTGCTTGTGGTCCCTTAGGAGGCCTGAAGAGGGCAGGTGGCTCGAACGGGCAAGGGACACAATGACGCATTGATGAGAATGGCAACCGTAGTTGTGATGGTTCTTGTAATTACGAATTGAAAGTCTGACTAGCAATGAGGATAGAAGCCATAAAGTGTATCTGGTTTATCGAATTGCATAGCTAATTGCCTCTATACATGAACTAGCTTAGACTGACCATTACAGACTAAAAAAAAAAAAAAAAAAAAAACTGAATTGCAAACGTACCAAATTTCCTTACGATAGGTTAAGGAAAATGCCAGAAGGTCATGTACCAGTCGAAGTTGATGTAACGGATGATCTTGTTACTAACGATGATGTACAAGCTTAAGTGGTCGGGGAGACTGTCATTTCGTAGTCGTAGCCGGTAGAAATCAGTGTCTCTTGGGCAACCTAAGCAGTCCGTGGGTGTGCGGTGTGCGTTTAACTCTGGCGGAGGTCGTGGTCTATGAGACCGTAGACGTG
>NWSH02000296.1:6307507-6322219 GCA_002382865.2 Heliothis virescens | reverse complement strand
TCAATATGACCCGGCCTCATCGTCCGAGTAATTATTTTCACGTCATTGGCGCCGGGTTAAGAAGAATTGTATAGGCTAATCAGTTATTATCTCTAACTTTCTTTGGTAGTATTTTAGTATCTTAATTAAGCTGTTTAATAGTCGTAATGAGAACAATCTAGAACATTCTACCATCATCCTCCTGCCCATATCGCAATTTGATTAAAGATCGGCGCAGCAAATCTTCTTCCGTATGACCCTGTCAGTTGGTGAACTTCAAAAATTCAATTAATTAATTTGGAAAATCAGAAATGTATCTTTTGTATAATAAAATATACCTTTATACTACAGGAATGATTTAACTACTTATAACCATTACTTTGATGGCAAACAATTTTCGTTGAGTGTCCATTAGGCGAATTCAACTTTTTTTTATATTTTGACGAGTTGCAAAATTCCACGTTAAATTGCTACATCTCTGAAAGTCGATTCGAAAGAGAAGAAATGATTCATAAAAATATATTGACTGTTGGACTTTCTCAATTTTGTATGATGAGCCTGTTTGTGAATATGGCTACTGGGCTTAGATTTCTGGCTCTTTCTTCTTTTTGCGCAGATTCTCAAAACAGGTTAAGTAAGGAAGGAGCTTGTTGGTTTTGCAAACGATTACAATCATACCTAACTGACTAACAAAAAAGTTTATTCAACAGTATAATTTTAAAAATACTGGTTAGACTATGAACTGTGCTATGAACGACATCTAAAACAATAGAGAGTTTTGACTCACATAAACCTTTTTGTGAATTTGCTTGAAAAGATCCAACTTATCCAAAAAGCGAAATCTCATTACCGAACGCCAATAAATTCAAATATTTACACAGTCCTTTTCGGCGACAACCTTCAAATTCGGATAAACGTTAACACGAATAGAGCCGGACTTATGATTGGAAATGGCTTTCAATCGAAAAAAAACTGAGATGGTATGATCCCGAGCCGAATCGAGAATATTCCCTGGAGGCAAAAAGTCATTTATATTTTTTACGACTGGCCAGTACTGAGAGATGTCTGTGTACATTTTTAATGATCGATGTCTAATAATTTGTTCGAAACTGTGAAGGTCGGGTGGGCAATATTTTTTGTCTAGGTACCAATATAATATTTATAAACATTTTTTTTTGTACCTAGGGTGTGACCTCTAAAATTACTTAATTATTTAACACGTTACTAGAACTATATTTTGTCAAAAAATATGTCTTACAGTTTAGGGAATTACTTTTTATGTAGACATCTCTTCCAAGTTAGGTTTTTGATTGACAGAAAAAAAATATTTACCAAGCAAGCATTCAAAGTTAATTTCAAAATATCATACCCAGACATAAAAACCTACATACCTACTTTCTTTGAAACCATAAAAATTGAAATAATAATCAATTCTTATTTGAAACGTCTGCCATTCGACCTTGAGAAACCCAATTACTGAACAATACCGATAATATACCAAAGTTAATCCAATTGTCAGCCTTTGGAGCCTCGCACTGCCATTAACGACTGTCATAGATATTCACATGACAATCAGGATCAACGGTTTATGGCCTAATGGAAGTCTTGTTGCTGCTGAGAATAGCGAAAATATTAAAGGGTTATTTTGGATGAAAGTTATGATACTGTTTGCATTATAAACCATGATATTGTAATGTGCGCGTTTCCTCAGTTTTGGAAGAAAAGCAAATGTAACGATGAAATGTGTGTCTGATGTATCTAGCTAATAGACGTTCTTAGCATTTCGTTCATTTGAATTTGGAAATCAAAATCACTCTTATTTATGAGTGGCTAATTATTCTACAGCTACATCTTCCTATAGCTAAAACCCTTTGAAATAAACGAAGTCCTCAAAACCACGATATTCATAATAGTCCATTTCTTACTGCAACTTAGTTAAGAATTGTTACTAATATTGAGGAAAATTTTACCAAAAATCACTTAGAACTCTACATCAGAAACAAGAACATTGTCGGAGATGGCAATCAAACCCACGTCTACGAGAAGCATTTTATTTGCAATCTAGCTAGTTAATACGCATAATACGTAATTTTTTATTTAACCCCAGACGTCCCAACCTTATAAGTTTGTTCTGTACCTGGTATCAGAAAGATGGCTAAGAAATTTCGTTCATCTTTAAAAGCTTCAAGATCAGTCAACTAAGCATTATTTCTTTGAATTGACCAAAATCTCCATAATAGGCTTTTCTAACATAAACTACTCCTACACAGCTTTAGTTGTTTACCGAAAACTTACTTAAGCTCTAAACTTGTTCTTTTCTCAAAGCTCAACTCCCTAACCCCGTAAAGGCACCATAAGGTAGAAATATTGGACATAAAGAAATTCGTCCGCAAAATGGAAGCCACATTTCTCAAAGGATCGGGATGAAATTTGGTTTATAGCTTTGGACCAAATCTTGGCTAAGCCTCGGACTGAGTTCGGCGTACACACATAAAACGGACTTGGTTTAAATTTTTAAGAAATATCGCCCAAGTTTTGGTAGCCGTACTGAGATTTGGGATTTAGTAGTTCATTTTAAATAGAGATGCAAACTTTATGCAAATAAGACCTTTTGTAAGCTTATCGCATTATTTGTCATTAACAAAAAACAAAATTCAGAACTTTATAAATTTTGGTCATAAAATAAGATTATGATTTACTACTTCTATGTAATGGTAGTAGTTTATCGCGGTTCAACCTGCATTCCAGAGAAACTTCATTCCGTACCGGATAGAACAGTATATAGGATAGCTTCCAAAAAAGGAATATTGCAAATCAGTCCAGTGCTTTCGGAGCCTTTGGGGTATAAACAAACAAATGAAATATTTCTCTTTATTATTTCATAGCTACATACACCATATAGATTACCAACAACCATTTTCTACATCAAAATCCTACCATCCTTTCAGAATTCATTATCGTAACAAACTACACACTTGATTTAATAAATTGGGACCAATAACGTTCACTCAATTCAAGCTGTCATCTTGCCAGTGATTGAGAGCACAATAATAAATGAAAAACACTCATACAGGGTACAAGGGTCGGGATTGTTCTCATCCCCACTCGAATCAAGAAATAAGTAGAAAATATTTTTATGCGATTATTTTGGCCCTATGTTGTATGGAATCCTTGAGATTTTTCTACGTAATCTGAGGACCTACTTCAGGTAAACTAGAAAAGATATTCGCTTTACGGTGATTCCCAATATTCTTTCTTTTTTTGCTGACTAGAGATAAGTATTTCACATTACTTAGTAGTGAGTACTTTTCAGGAATACTATTAGTGGTCTGCTATGGTATCGTAATTAGGAGAATGATAAAAGATTATCAACTCTTAAAGAAAATACTGGCGCTTTTAGGATTCCGTACCCAAAGGGTATAACGGGAGCCTACTTCTAAGACTTCGTTGTCTGTCCGTCTGTCTTCCTTCACGCTGTATCTCATTAACCGTAACAGTTAGAAAGCTGAAATCTTCACAAATGATGTATTTCCGTTGCCGCTATAACAACAAATACCAAAAATTAAAAAAAGAGTAATATATTAAGGGGAATCTCCATACAATACACGTGTANTAACGGGAGCCTACTTCTAAGACTTCGTTGTCTGTCCGTCTGTCTTCCTTCACGCTGTATCTCATTAACCGTAACAGTTAGAAAGCTGAAATCTTCACAAATGATGTATTTCCGTTGCCGCTATAACAACAAATACCAAAAATTAAAAAAAGAGTAATATATTAAGGGGAATCTCCATACAATACACGTGTAAAACCGCAAATTATAACTTTGTTATTCATATATTTGTATAAAAAACAAAGTTATTTTTTGCTGCCCGAAAAATAATTGTATTTTTGCTAGTTGTAAGTAATATATACGTTCATTTTTCATAGATAATGGTACGGAACCCTTCGTGCGCGAGTCTAACTCGCACTTGGCCGGTTTTTAAATTATTTTGTTGCAGTACGACTTAATTTTGACTTCCTAATTACTGTATGGAAGTCCAAAGATTTGCTATTCAAATTACAAACTCTAGAAGCCTTTTAGAACATTAATATCCAGTTAAAAATTAATGGCGGACATCATTTTCGAAACTGCAGACTGCAAAACTAAATTTCCTGCTACTAAATCAAATTCTTGTTCCCAGAAGCGGGCTTCATACATTTATTTCATACATTTACATACATAGTATTCCCTCCTTTGCCTCTTGAGATTTTGGTATACCACATCTTACGTAATTGTTGCGAGAATTCTAAATTTAATGAAGTTGTTTTGTCTTGAGATGCTCAGGTTTTTAATTAACCAACTTACAATAGAAAGAGAACGTTATCCGCCATTTACAGGACATTATAACACATATTATTCAGTCATTCTTAAACAGACTATTGGTGCGCTTACTTTGTATGTATTTACTTCAATAAAATATGACGTAATATGTTTCGTAGTACTAAAACTATCTATAGGATCTAAATTCTATGTTTGTTCATCATATCGTAATACTGGCTGGTTATACAGCACAACCAAATAGCAAGATTAATCTAAACTTTAACATACATCTTCTATGCCGGTTCTATAAATCTCTTGTTTCAACGAAACAAAGATCAACTACGTTCTCGTATTGAAATCGAGTAGTTTCACAATTCAAATTTCAAACTTCGAACCCTCGAATGCTGGCCACTAGAGGAATCTAAACCTGCATTACTTACTTAGAAGGATTTTACGACGTCCGTACTCCTAAGTGATGGAGGATTTCCTAGCAAAAGCTAAAAGGTTTTCTCCTTGTAAGAAGACAGCATTTAAAATTGGAAGTTCCAAATTCAATTTATGTTAAAACCGTGAGTTGCGTCAAGCGCGACAAACATCAGACCTTGGGTCGTTGTTTTTTTTCAGCCAGTATTTTAGTTTTGGATCTACGTACTAATACACGTTATACGCACATTTTGAAGTATGCTAAGAACAAAAGAATATTCGGTAAAATGGTTAATTTTTCCTTTCAATTTTACTATAAATTCGTGTAGATTTACCTACAAACACTTACACAACTAACCTAACCTAAAACCTAACTGTTAGAACACTAATTTACCAAGTTGTTAACTATCAGAGTATTAATTTACCTAGCCTTGTCCTTTCGACGCGTTTGTCATTTAAGAATTACCATGGAAAACCCATTATTCACACCAACATTAAATTAACTGAAATGTATTTAATTTCCTTTCCCCATTTACCTTCTTCGGGTGATTCGGAAATGTTTTTGTTTCAATTTCAACGGAACATTTTTGGGAAGATGTTTATCATTTTCTTGGTGTTTTGTGTTTGACACCGTGTTTCCTTGTGCCAGGAAACAAGCATTGTTTTTGTTTGTAAATTCATGTCGAATTATAGAAGATAATTTATGCTTATATTATGGTATCCTAAAATTTATGTTTATAATTATTGTTTCAATGTACTCAACCAGAATTACGACTTTTTTTTTCATCGATGGGAAATCATCCCATGAACCCGATCCCCGCTGTGGATGACAGTGTGAGGAAGTGTCAGACTCTTACTGACTAAAACCCACCGTGTTTCTTCTTGAGCCCTTTGTGTACCAGGGCCGCGGTAACTCTTTCGAACAATCCTACAGCCCCGGACCAGAATAATAATTACGACTAAGAGTGATTAATCCATACAAATGCGAAAGTAACTCTGTCTCTGATACTAGATATCTGCTTCTGTCAAGCACATTTGAACACATTATAATCAATTATCATCCTGCCCCAATTGCCGATCTCACCTGCCCGTGGCGGCCCCTGCTGATAGACGGGCGAGGCTCTGGCGACTGACTGGTGGCGGTATAACCACCACACAGAACCGAGTAGAAAGTTAAATGGGCTGCCGCGGCCCTGGCACGCAAAGGGCTCCCGAAGGAACACTGTGGGTTTTAATCAGTAAAAGTCTGACACTCCCTCCCGCTGTCAGCCACAGCGGGAGGGGTTATACTGATGATTTCCCATGGTTAAAAAAAAAGTTTAAAGTTAAATGCCTTGCTCGTTGATGGGCAGTAGGCCCGAAGCTAAAAAATATTCCAGGTTGTACTCCCCAAAACGCATGGGGTAAGGGTTTGACGCATTTGGTGCACTTCTCAAGTTGTACACCGAGCTCAAATGGTGAACTTAGCAACCAGTGCACTTCTCATATGGTACACTTCTCAACTGGTGCACTTTTCAATTGGTGGTCGAGATTTGGAAAAAATGCTTTGGTTTACAACAATTACAAGTTGAGAAGTGCACCAAATGCGTCAAACTCGTACCCATGCGTTTTGGGGAGTACAGTTTGGAATATTTTTTAGCTTCGGACCTGCTGCCCATCCATGAGCAAGGCATTTAAGTCCCAGCTCGCAGGAGGCCTTTGCCCAGCACTAATTTTTTTTTAAGCTGCAACGACAATAAAGTCAAACATCCATTCTATAGTCCCAATTTAATTGCTCGACAGTGTAGACGATGTCTTTTAGACGTAACATGCCATTCATGTCACTGTCACTGAAATTAATTAATTGAAATAAAATTTTAATATACAACGGTAACATTATGAAATAAATTTATACCCTCCAAGCATTCATCGTTTGGAGAGTTGTTAATAATTTTAATAAAATTATTTTGAGCGAAATTTAATTTGTTTTTCGGGTGTATTATTTTATTGCTTTTGTGCGTAAGCGAGTAAGTACAGTTCTCAATTGTTTTTGTTTATTAATATTTTGTTAATTATTGAGGTTAGTGTTCAAAAATATTAGGAACTATTGTTTTTTATAGGTTGGAAATAGTTATGATGGGTGAGAAAAAATAATTTAAGATGCATAAAGTTATTTCCTGCGTTTAGCTAACATAATAAGACTTTTTAAACATCTATTTTTTTCTTCAGATTTAATTTCAAAAGTCTTATAGGTAACGGTCTGGCTTATGAATCACAAAGGTCATATTTTGGGAGAATACCAGAATACGTAATAATAAAACCATATACGAGTTTTATGAGAGTTAGACTTGAATGACGAAAAAAGATTTCTTCAGCTTAGCATTTTCATAATATCCTTTATTTACAAACATGAAGAGAAACTCAAAACAAACAAGTTTATTTCTTGCATAATGTCGAGGGCACAAAGTTTCAACAAAACATTGTTTCTTAGATTGGATTCCTGTTCCACATTTGCATATGGGTAGAAAATATAGGACATTTCTTGAAAATACTGAAAAGTTCTGGGTAAAAGATTAGATTATACTTGAATCAGGAAAAGAGAAATTCTAAAAAAGACGGCTTCTAGAATAGTTGTAAAAGTAATAATAAATAAACATATATTATAAAAAAAATAGCTTCTGCCAGCAGCTTTGCCCGCTTACCAAGGGAACTATTTCCCGTACCTNAGGATCGGGATGAAATTTGGTTTATAGCTTTGGACCAAATCTTGGCTAAGCCTCGGACTGAGTTCGGCGTACACACATAAAACGGACTTGGTTTAAATTTTTAAGAAATATCGCCCAAGTTTTGGTAGCCGTACTGAGATTTGGGATTTAGTAGTTCATTTTAAATAGAGATGCAAACTTTATGCAAATAAGACCTTTTGTAAGCTTATCGCATTATTTGTCATTAACAAAAAACAAAATTCAGAACTTTATAAATTTTGGTCATAAAATAAGATTATGATTTACTACTTCTATGTAATGGTAGTAGTTTATCGCGGTTCAACCTGCATTCCAGAGAAACTTCATTCCGTACCGGATAGAACAGTATATAGGATAGCTTCCAAAAAAGGAATATTGCAAATCAGTCCAGTGCTTTCGGAGCCTTTGGGGTATAAACAAACAAATGAAATATTTCTCTTTATTATTTCATAGCTACATACACCATATAGATTACCAACAACCATTTTCTACATCAAAATCCTACCATCCTTTCAGAATTCATTATCGTAACAAACTACACACTTGATTTAATAAATTGGGACCAATAACGTTCACTCAATTCAAGCTGTCATCTTGCCAGTGATTGAGAGCACAATAATAAATGAAAAACACTCATACAGGGTACAAGGGTCGGGATTGTTCTCATCCCCACTCGAATCAAGAAATAAGTAGAAAATATTTTTATGCGATTATTTTGGCCCTATGTTGTATGGAATCCTTGAGATTTTTCTACGTAATCTGAGGACCTACTTCAGGTAAACTAGAAAAGATATTCGCTTTACGGTGATTCCCAATATTCTTTCTTTTTTTGCTGACTAGAGATAAGTATTTCACATTACTTAGTAGTGAGTACTTTTCAGGAATACTATTAGTGGTCTGCTATGGTATCGTAATTAGGAGAATGATAAAAGATTATCAACTCTTAAAGAAAATACTGGCGCTTTTAGGATTCCGTACCCAAAGGGTATAACGGGAGCCTACTTCTAAGACTTCGTTGTCTGTCCGTCTGTCTTCCTTCACGCTGTATCTCATTAACCGTAACAGTTAGAAAGCTGAAATCTTCACAAATGATGTATTTCCGTTGCCGCTATAACAACAAATACCAAAAATTAAAAAAAGAGTAATATATTAAGGGGAATCTCCATACAATACACGTGTAAAACCGCAAATTATAACTTTGTTATTCATATATTTGTATAAAAAACAAAGTTATTTTTTGCTGCCCGAAAAATAATTGTATTTTTGCTAGTTGTAAGTAATATATACGTTCATTTTTCATAGATAATGGTACGGAACCCTTCGTGCGCGAGTCTAACTCGCACTTGGCCGGTTTTTAAATTATTTTGTTGCAGTACGACTTAATTTTGACTTCCTAATTACTGTATGGAAGTCCAAAGATTTGCTATTCAAATTACAAACTCTAGAAGCCTTTTAGAACATTAATATCCAGTTAAAAATTAATGGCGGACATCATTTTCGAAACTGCAGACTGCAAAACTAAATTTCCTGCTACTAAATCAAATTCTTGTTCCCAGAAGCGGGCTTCATACATTTATTTCATACATTTACATACATAGTATTCCCTCCTTTGCCTCTTGAGATTTTGGTATACCACATCTTACGTAATTGTTGCGAGAATTCTAAATTTAATGAAGTTGTTTTGTCTTGAGATGCTCAGGTTTTTAATTAACCAACTTACAATAGAAAGAGAACGTTATCCGCCATTTACAGGACATTATAACACATATTATTCAGTCATTCTTAAACAGACTATTGGTGCGCTTACTTTGTATGTATTTACTTCAATAAAATATGACGTAATATGTTTCGTAGTACTAAAACTATCTATAGGATCTAAATTCTATGTTTGTTCATCATATCGTAATACTGGCTGGTTATACAGCACAACCAAATAGCAAGATTAATCTAAACTTTAACATACATCTTCTATGCCGGTTCTATAAATCTCTTGTTTCAACGAAACAAAGATCAACTACGTTCTCGTATTGAAATCGAGTAGTTTCACAATTCAAATTTCAAACTTCGAACCCTCGAATGCTGGCCACTAGAGGAATCTAAACCTGCATTACTTACTTAGAAGGATTTTACGACGTCCGTACTCCTAAGTGATGGAGGATTTCCTAGCAAAAGCTAAAAGGTTTTCTCCTTGTAAGAAGACAGCATTTAAAATTGGAAGTTCCAAATTCAATTTATGTTAAAACCGTGAGTTGCGTCAAGCGCGACAAACATCAGACCTTGGGTCGTTGTTTTTTTTCAGCCAGTATTTTAGTTTTGGATCTACGTACTAATACACGTTATACGCACATTTTGAAGTATGCTAAGAACAAAAGAATATTCGGTAAAATGGTTAATTTTTCCTTTCAATTTTACTATAAATTCGTGTAGATTTACCTACAAACACTTACACAACTAACCTAACCTAAAACCTAACTGTTAGAACACTAATTTACCAAGTTGTTAACTATCAGAGTATTAATTTACCTAGCCTTGTCCTTTCGACGCGTTTGTCATTTAAGAATTACCATGGAAAACCCATTATTCACACCAACATTAAATTAACTGAAATGTATTTAATTTCCTTTCCCCATTTACCTTCTTCGGGTGATTCGGAAATGTTTTTGTTTCAATTTCAACGGAACATTTTTGGGAAGATGTTTATCATTTTCTTGGTGTTTTGTGTTTGACACCGTGTTTCCTTGTGCCAGGAAACAAGCATTGTTTTTGTTTGTAAATTCATGTCGAATTATAGAAGATAATTTATGCTTATATTATGGTATCCTAAAATTTATGTTTATAATTATTGTTTCAATGTACTCAACCAGAATTACGACTTTTTTTTTCATCGATGGGAAATCATCCCATGAACCCGATCCCCGCTGTGGATGACAGTGTGAGGAAGTGTCAGACTCTTACTGACTAAAACCCACCGTGTTTCTTCTTGAGCCCTTTGTGTACCAGGGCCGCGGTAACTCTTTCGAACAATCCTACAGCCCCGGACCAGAATAATAATTACGACTAAGAGTGATTAATCCATACAAATGCGAAAGTAACTCTGTCTCTGATACTAGATATCTGCTTCTGTCAAGCACATTTGAACACATTATAATCAATTATCATCCTGCCCCAATTGCCGATCTCACCTGCCCGTGGCGGCCCCTGCTGATAGACGGGCGAGGCTCTGGCGACTGACTGGTGGCGGTATAACCACCACACAGAACCGAGTAGAAAGTTAAATGGGCTGCCGCGGCCCTGGCACGCAAAGGGCTCCCGAAGGAACACTGTGGGTTTTAATCAGTAAAAGTCTGACACTCCCTCCCGCTGTCAGCCACAGCGGGAGGGGTTATACTGATGATTTCCCATGGTTAAAAAAAAAGTTTAAAGTTAAATGCCTTGCTCGTTGATGGGCAGTAGGCCCGAAGCTAAAAAATATTCCAGGTTGTACTCCCCAAAACGCATGGGGTAAGGGTTTGACGCATTTGGTGCACTTCTCAAGTTGTACACCGAGCTCAAATGGTGAACTTAGCAACCAGTGCACTTCTCATATGGTACACTTCTCAACTGGTGCACTTTTCAATTGGTGGTCGAGATTTGGAAAAAATGCTTTGGTTTACAACAATTACAAGTTGAGAAGTGCACCAAATGCGTCAAACTCGTACCCATGCGTTTTGGGGAGTACAGTTTGGAATATTTTTTAGCTTCGGACCTGCTGCCCATCCATGAGCAAGGCATTTAAGTCCCAGCTCGCAGGAGGCCTTTGCCCAGCACTAATTTTTTTTTAAGCTGCAACGACAATAAAGTCAAACATCCATTCTATAGTCCCAATTTAATTGCTCGACAGTGTAGACGATGTCTTTTAGACGTAACATGCCATTCATGTCACTGTCACTGAAATTAATTAATTGAAATAAAATTTTAATATACAACGGTAACATTATGAAATAAATTTATACCCTCCAAGCATTCATCGTTTGGAGAGTTGTTAATAATTTTAATAAAATTATTTTGAGCGAAATTTAATTTGTTTTTCGGGTGTATTATTTTATTGCTTTTGTGCGTAAGCGAGTAAGTACAGTTCTCAATTGTTTTTGTTTATTAATATTTTGTTAATTATTGAGGTTAGTGTTCAAAAATATTAGGAACTATTGTTTTTTATAGGTTGGAAATAGTTATGATGGGTGAGAAAAAATAATTTAAGATGCATAAAGTTATTTCCTGCGTTTAGCTAACATAATAAGACTTTTTAAACATCTATTTTTTTCTTCAGATTTAATTTCAAAAGTCTTATAGGTAACGGTCTGGCTTATGAATCACAAAGGTCATATTTTGGGAGAATACCAGAATACGTAATAATAAAACCATATACGAGTTTTATGAGAGTTAGACTTGAATGACGAAAAAAGATTTCTTCAGCTTAGCATTTTCATAATATCCTTTATTTACAAACATGAAGAGAAACTCAAAACAAACAAGTTTATTTCTTGCATAATGTCGAGGGCACAAAGTTTCAACAAAACATTGTTTCTTAGATTGGATTCCTGTTCCACATTTGCATATGGGTAGAAAATATAGGACATTTCTTGAAAATACTGAAAAGTTCTGGGTAAAAGATTAGATTATACTTGAATCAGGAAAAGAGAAATTCTAAAAAAGACGGCTTCTAGAATAGTTGTAAAAGTAATAATAAATAAACATATATTATAAAAAAAATAGCTTCTGCCAGCAGCTTTGCCCGCTTACCAAGGGAACTATTTCCCGTACCTGGATAAAAAGTAGCCTATATATTATTCTGATATATAAGCTATATGTCTGCCAAGTTTCATCAAAATCCGTCCAGTGGATCCTGAGATTAGCGTGTGCAAACAGACAAACAAACAAACAGACAATTTTTTTTTCTCAAATTCTATTATATTTGTTTTGTAAAAATATTTAATGTACAGAAACGATTGTTTTATTATATGTATAGATATGAAGATTTTTTTCGTTTGATTGATAAAAATTTCCCTTTTGAAAGAACTGGCAAATCGTAAGACTGATTGACATACTTACTGGCTTCTAACTACACGAAATATTTTTAAAAGAACTAAAAATGACAGCTGGGACCCAAAAATTGCGGTTTCTGAAAAATGGTCTCCCATCCACAGACCGACCGCACCAAGTGTTGCTTAACCTTTTGCATTTCACGTGGCAGTTACTTAGCTCCGAGCTCCACCATCGGGCAATAATGGAAATAGTACGCAAGTACCATTGAACCAGCGTATTGACTTAAGACTATTCGAATCGAAGTCTAGAGTTTCTAGTTTCTATCAGACTTGGGAATCTATTTGGGTCAACTGTCGTCTTGTAACTGGGTGCCAATGAGGGCATTAGGTTCTGTCTTTTGTTTTTCTAAATAAATGTTATTTGGCGTTATATTAATAAGTAATGGCGTAAGATGTTGTCTAATTACACGAAATAATATCATCGATATTGGATTACTTGGAAATTGGTACAGCCTAAACCCCATTTCAAAATTCTTGGTTACAGCATACTGCTTTCTTAAGTACTTTTTCCTACCACTATACGGTAAATTAAGAAGAGGTATAATCTATACTAACATTATAAAGCTGAAGAGTTTTATTGATTGAGCGCGCTAATCTCAGGAAAAACTGGTCCGATTTGAATTTTTTTTCAGTGTTAGATAGCCTATTTATCGAGGAAGGCTAAAGGCTACTTTTTATCCGAGGGTGTACCGAGTAGTTCCCATGGGATGCGGGTGAAACCGCTGGCAGAAGCGAGTTAAGCATAAAATCTATGGATTTTAAGATCAATGGAACAAAAGTCCTCCACCGTTTTCCACGCGATAATCTTAAAAGTTACTGAACGAACTTTCACGTACATTCTACCATCAAATATGATTTGTACCCGTGAATCTTTAGTTCAAAATATAACAAAAAAATCTACTGGAAATAAACGAGCATCCATCTATAGACAAACTGCGCAAAGCTAAGCTTAACCTTGATTGATCGACCGTTGTTATTGAGCACTTCAAAAAAACTTGTTTACTATCCAATATTTGAGGACGTAAACAATCCATCAAAGAAAGAAGTTTGACAAACACTGGGACGAAAAAAATGGCTCTACTTTGAAGATACTTCAAACTCTAGAATAAAATAAAAATTGAGACTATTTTTCAGAATTCAAAGTAGTCCTTTAAGTTTCGAAATCTTTTTGTTTAAAAATTAAAGGATCACTTCAGCCTTTGAAATTTAAATTACCAAATGAATTTATTTGTCATAATTGCGTGCTAATGGTATATTGTATCATAGAGCAAATATCTAAATCGGGAAGAAAAAGGCCAATATATTTTACCAATCAAAAACTTACAACATGTCCTACGTGAGCAACCTGGATGCGAAAGCAGCGCAGCGCGACGAAAAAACAATAAACAGACGATTTATTTTTGCTGTTGATTCCCCTTCGTAGGACGCACCAATAAATAAGGCTCTTGAAAATTCCATCATATAAAACCTTAATTAATTTCTAGGATGTAAACCAATCTTGTACCAAGGTTTCGCTTTCATAGCAAGCTTAAAAGAGCCAAAATTAAGCATAAAAAATCCCTTACCAGAAACGGGCACAAACAGAGTAGATAAACAGTCTGAAAAAATATATTTTGAGTACAGAACAAAGGTTGCGATGGAAATTATGTACGCCGACCTCATAAATGTTTTAACCCTAGATCACTAACCTTATTTTACGACGCGTAACACTAACCTTCGTCGTTTCGACTACGCTGTGTAATGGAGGGGTTTTAGAGGTTAAATAAAACAAAATATATTCATATTTATGTTTTTATTTTAAAAACAAAGTATTAATCTACATATTTAAAGATTTAAAATATATACTTTATCATATTTTTTTATTCAAACAGTCTTATTAATGAAACCATAGCTTACATACAAAATCAACTTTTCCAAATTTAAAAACATATCCAATGATATTATATATAGCATAATTTTTTTATAAATAAACTGTTAATTACAAAAATAATATTCGAATAATGAGTTAAAAATAAAATTTTGGTAATATCTTAAGAACTAATGCATTTGTGACACACATCAAGTTCGTGTTCGATTTATTGCACTTGGTGCACCTATTTTTAGGGTTCCGTAGCCGAATGGCAAAAAACGGAACCCTTATAGATTCGTCATGTCTGTCTGTCTGTCTGTCTGTCTGTCTGTCTGTCTGTCTGTCTGTCTGTCTGTC
>NWSH02000296.1:6277865-6290278 GCA_002382865.2 Heliothis virescens | reverse complement strand
TATTTAATGACTAAATAGCTTTTAATGCTTGATATATATTTTCAGCATTTTTCTAAAAATATGGTATGTAAAAAAGTAATACTTACTCATTTC
This sequence comes from Heliothis virescens, assembly GCA_002382865.2. Classification (NCBI taxonomy): domain Eukaryota; kingdom Metazoa; phylum Arthropoda; class Insecta; order Lepidoptera; family Noctuidae; genus Heliothis; species Heliothis virescens. The sequence continues at coordinate 6,290,185 of NWSH02000296.1, read as the reverse complement.
TTCGCACTTCTTTTTATACAAAGGGAATGTAATTATACCAGTAAGGTTTCTAAAAATCGATTTAGGAAAGTAGTTACTGAAAATTACAGCATATCAATTGCCTAGAAACAGACTATGTAATATCCAGCCATAGGTCATTAAAGCAATTTCAAGGCGACTATACGACTAAAGTGAAGGAAACCATGAAACATTGATGAATTCGAAGAAAAAACTGCCGCAGCGTTTACTTGTTTTGAACTATCAAGAAATATGTCGTGTTTGCCATTATTACTGGATTAAATATAGTTAGACCACCTCGTTGGTCTAATAGACGCATAGCATCACTGCTGTACATGTAGCCTTAGGCTCAATTCCCGGGTCGGGCCGAAATCGCTTTGTGGGTTTTAGATTTTTTTACAAAGCACTCCAGAGTCTGAAAGTTGATGATTGACATACCCGTGCATCGGAGAGCACGTTAATGTCTCTCTACGATCTCTTACAGGTCGTATCGGATTACCGCCTCATTGGACTAAGATAGTAAGGAAATAAGAGTGCACCTGAAGAGATGCTGCTGCCCATCTCCGAGCAAGGTATTGAATATTCCGCTTGACACTCTGTGTTAGTTATACCGCTTCAAGTCGGTCACCAGAGCCTCGTTTGTTTTTCAACAGTGTGCACCACGAGTAGGTGAGGTTGATGTGGTTTGCAGATAACTTTTTAGAGAAGTAGTTTCTAGGTATGCGACACTGGGAGGTACAATTAGTGGTAGGTAGTGATTGGAATGATAATCTTATACCTAATATTGACACGTGCGGTCAACCGCGAATGATGAGTGATTAGTGGAGATCCCATTACGTCATAATGTCATAGAGTTATACAGATAATTGAAATTCCGTCTGTCCAGTGTATTATTAAGAAAAAAAATACTTTTAATATAATTGGAAAAACATACGGAACCTATGGTCGTTTTCACAAGTAGCCCCTAAATTAAGTGTTCCATAAACTCGCGTTAGTTATCCCTTATTTTGGTGTAGGAGAAAAACAAGCATTATTCTCAAATACTTAAAAGAAAATAAACCAAAAATTCCCACAAAAATCACGAAATTCCTCACAATAACCAAAGAAATCGTATTGACAAATCCAAATCAGAGGACAACTCAAACGCGCATCGTTTACCCGTCAAATATGATTTGACGTAAAAGAATATAGGATATGTTACTATACTCAGCACTAGCTTCGCCCCTCGGGTCCGTTTGCACGGAACTGGGACAAGGAATGGAATAAAAATTGTTATTGCTCCGGGTTAGATATCCTTCAACTTATTTAGCTGAGTGTTTCCTCAATTTCTTTGATGCGCTTGGTTTTTGTTCTATTGAGATAGTTTTAGCTAGAGATAAGCATTTTCAGTTAGCAGTAAGTATAATTTAATGTTTGATTCTACATTTTCTTGTGACTTTGCAACAGCCGCAGGGATCGATCTTACAAGGTTAAGCAGCACGTGGCACGATAATCCATGGATAGGTGACCATGTATATCTTGTCAAGTTCTTCCGTATTTGGGAAGGCACGTGGAATTTGTGGATCACTGCTGTCATTTCAGTTGTTAAATACAAAAATACAAAATACATAAATCTTTTTCATTTGTTACGGGCAGTCCGGCGCCAGAAAGTCTGACAACCAGTATAACTAAGGGTTATTGGGTTGCCTCAGTCAACTGGGTTGAGAAGGTATAGACACATCATTCACATGTCACAATCGACAATTCCGATCACAAAACATGTCAATCAGAATCAATGTCAAGCTAACTGTGAATACTTCTCAGAATTGTTACAACTCGTAAGCAAAACGATATTACCTTTCAACATGATGATGAAATGAAAGTACATGCGACTATTAGATGGTTGATGGTTATGAAGCTATGATTTTTTGGTTATTCCTAACTTACTGCCGCACTCAGAGACGTCAATTAAATTTTAATGATTACTTAAAAAAAAATATTGACACTTATGTCAATATCCATAAAGTCTTTCTATACTTAAGATAAGTAATGATTCGCTTAAATGACGTCTCTGAGTGCGGCAGTTAGTCTTATTAATGCAAAACTGTTTTTTTTATGCCTTCACTTTGAAGTGGCTGTACTGATTTTAGATGAAAGTTTCAGAGAAATATTGTAAAAGCAAGACATAGATAGACTATTAAAAGTAGTTGCCGTTTCTTGGTAAAAATATTTACGAAAATGCATGATATTAACTATTCCAGACGAACAAGTAAGCTTTATTACATAGATAACGATCAAATAGAAACTTATCATCTACCATCATGCAGTTACACAGACATCTAGGCTCCTCTACAGATATCCATGCAATTTGCAGGGTGCTACGAGATCGGCTCTTCAAATTGAGTGTGAAAATGGAACGTCCGTGTCTGTATGCACTTCCATCGTTCACGAGACCATAATAACGAAATTTCCTACTCTGACAGCTAGCAACACTGAAGCAATATATGTAAAGGCTATGTCTGTTGAGAATTCTAATGTTAACTTTGGTTAAAATCCTATTATGCTTGTGTTCTTTGTTTTTTTTTTGCATTGGCCTCTGTAGAATGATCTTCATGTTGAGGAGAAATAAATAGGTGATCAGTTCTAAAAGGCATTATGTAACGCATTATCAAAACCTCGAAGAAGAAAAAGGTAATACAATTGGCGTTACATACATAATGAGAACGCAAAATTAGAAGCCAAAGATATCAGTGGAGCAGGAAAAATAATTTCCAATTTTGCTCCAATTACGAACAAAATTATGTGTATCGCCACGCCTATTTTACCATAAAGCGTGGGTAGAATTTCAAGCCGTGCCAATATTCCGTTGGCACCTCGCCTCTACGTAACATGTTGGGTTTAAATCGCAATAGTGCATAAGTAGTGACAAATAGTTAGTGCAACGCCCACAAAACTGCACCCAATGAGTCAGAGGACATTATTCAAAACTTTAGAGACAGCTAAAAACAAAGAAGATAGAAATTAATTCCAAGTAATAAGACAAATTTTATCGTTCAACAATAAATTAAGATGTCTGAATCTTCACGAAAAGGACGACATTTAAGTAATGATAGCACAACAAAAACTGAAACGAGAATAAATGCTAACATTAAGTAAATGAAGCCTAAAATACTAGAAGAAGCAAAACCACTTAGTGATATGAAACCTTAAGACGTTACGGATAGTCGAGAAAAAGACTCAATTGAGGCTGAATACAAGATAAATGTAAATGAAATAACGTCAAAAGAGCGTAATGAGATTAGAGCAGATTTAAGGGCCAAAGATAAAAATGGTCATTTTTTGCCAACGAAAGATTTCAGACATATTAACCTTGCTCGATTTAAACCTGATTATCGATAAGCTGTTATCGAATAATCCAGCCTTGCTGAAAGCTTTACAACAACCCAAAGACCTTATAGATTAAAGTGGTCTAGAGAGATCTGAATATAGTTCGTAAGTCCTTGACAAAACATGCATATATCCTATCTAACAAAGGTTCTTTGGAATTAGGTTAGAGGCCCAAATATTCTAAGTCTTGTTAGAAATATGTTATCTTAGTTTAGTTATGGAGAGGTTAGATTATGCTTGTAGCCGGTGAAGCTGAAGTACTTTTTGTTGTTGTTGTAGTTCTTGAGAGGATTGTTAGTAGGTTATTTATTTTGTGCAAATAGATACTCAAAGGTCATTAATTTTATCCTATTATAGGTTGCAATTGTTTCAAATAGCATACACATCTCAAAGTCAAGTTTGTGAATTGTATGTGAGTAGTGTAAGGAATAATCTTTACAAACTTTTAAAATTATTTTACCTATAGAAGGTTATTACTAATTTCAAATAGGCATGAAGGTATATTTTATCCGAGTACGGTGAGTAAGTAGTTTACGGGTGGAACCACAGTAAACACATAGTCATCTTCGGAGCCAAAATTAATATAACCACTGAATTCACCAAAATTCCGTAATGGCCATAATATTATCATGAACTACCATAAGATACATTGCTTAAGTCCACCAAATCCCAAGCATCACTTTGCCTAAGTGCCCAGATCCATTGGTTATTAACTAACGATCGTAAAGTGACTATTCACGCGCAGAATTGAACTTCAAAAGCCTTTGATGTAAACGCCAGTTGCAATGTAGGTCTGTACAGTCAATCCGGGTTTAAAGCTGTGAATTCAGTATGAGACGCCCGGGATGTCAGTCACGAACATGCTTCGGGTGATGCTTAGTTCAATTTGTGTCGATTAGTGTGAATTGGTCCTTACTTTATGTCTTCTAGCTATGCGACTGAGAAAAAAAACAATATTGGGGTTAGAATCTTTAAAAAATCTCTACTTCTTTTTGCCATTTTTAATAATACACCAAACATGAAAGAATACTGACCGTTTGTTTTGAGGTATTTCTCAGGCTCTCTGATTATGAAATTTCATTAAAATCTGTTCAATAGCTTTACCGACAGAGAGATACAATATTTTTTGCATTAAAATATTAAATAGTACGGATGACTAAAAATCCATATTAATATCAGAAAAAAAACAATATGAAAAGGAACACTTGTAAAAATAAAAAAGATAGATAAGTGTCAGCTGCTTAGTGTCCCGCTCAACATATTAAAGTCAACTGCGAAAAATGAGGTCAATGGGTCCGTAAGCGTTGGCCAAGCTAGCTGTCTCTATAAATATAAAGCCTTTCAGCTCTATACATTACCCAAAATATCTGTGCACACCAAATAGTTATTATGAGGTCTTATAGACACACTTTCCATAACCACAACAACGGGTAAATAGACTTATGCTTAGTGCTATATAGGTTGGTAAAATATCTATACTAGTATAATAAAGAGAAAGGCTAGTAGGAATATAAAAAAAAATGGTAACCATAAGAATATGATGATGATAAACATGATAGAAGAATCGTAGTAAGACCACGCAATTAGCATAAGCTTTAATCTATTAACTGTTCAACTGCTGAATCAAAACTATTTTCTTTTGCATCAACAGTGCGAGGAAATATTGAAGCAAAATACGAATTAGGAAGCTCTTCTTACTTCGTCAATAAAACACATAAATATCTTAGTTTTGAAATAGATAGAATTTTCGATACAACCTGAATAAGAATCCTGATAAAAGTAGCAACAGAAACAGAAAGGAAAGTCCAATTAGATATAAATGAGATATGTCCACCGGGTGAAAAGAAATACAAGCCATTGCTCATGTAAGACCTTCACAATCCATTATATGTTATTTTCTTTTTTGACTGAAACAAAACAACCAGTAACAGCGACTTGGATGAAAGAAAAAATCTTAGCAACAACAAATTAGAGCTCTTTGAAAGGCTTTGAGTAACAAATATTTTGAACATAAAGCCCCAAAGAGAGTATGTTATTAATTCTAAAGCCAGTCATTAAGTACCAAAACTTAAGATCAAAGGATTCAGCTATCAAACTTGTCTGCCTTTAGACATTGTAATTTTTGTATTCAAAATGTCTTTCAACAATGAAGGAACATTCAAAAATTAACGTCTTCCAAAATTCCGCTTCTGATGAACGTTGCCTCAATTATGCTGTTTCTTATAGATATATTATCCCTTTTTATTATAGGATCCTCTTTCAATAATCAAGCGGTTTAACAACAAGCATGCATAGGTGTGTATGCAGGCTTTTGTCCAGCAGTGGTCAATTTTAGGCTGTCATGACGACGAAGCAGTTCTCAAATTCTGTGTCTAGCTTTTGCAACATTTGAAAATTGACCTATCTATGACCAGGTATTATTAAAATTAGATGAATGACAAGTTTATTATACATATACATTTAGATTGCATTTGTACGTTTGTTCATTCCTGACCCTGAATGGAGATTGAATCAGTAAACTACGAGTACCTTCAATTCAATCTGTAATTGCAAGTGGCTTTGGCAGCTTAGTTGCTATGTAGTTACTATTTTGCATGAAGGTATTTCTTGATCTATTGATCGAAGCACAAACTATGGGCTTCGTAAAATTAAACTGTAAACGTGACAGCTAAAGCGAATCTGATGGTCACCTATCCATGAACCGACCACGTCAAGCCAAATTATCAACGAAAGCCTTAGTAACTATAGCCCACAATATCACATAAGGTGGGACATTCAAGCATGAAACCCCGCCGTTCATCGCTAAACTGTTCTAGAAATTGTGGTGCCTAATCGATCTATTCTTGGAAATGTTAGTTACACGTTAGCACGGGCAGCTTAATCTAGGTCGGGTTCTCAGAAAATACCCAGGATATTTCTACCTCCCAACAATTTTACGCCAAAGGTTTTCATGAACTGAAAAAGGTTGATTATATTAGAAAAGTTAACTTATTTATAAGGTGTCTAAATTAATGATTTTAGGTAAAAATGGGAATAAATGAGATTGAGGCAAATTGCCTAATTAATTACAGATCGAGATTCCCGTGGGACGTATTCTAGATTTTTCGTCTTACTCAACGATGATGGAAGGGTCTTATAATTAAATTACGTCTGTAAAAACGAATGTAGGTGCTAAAACCTTTTGATGTTAGTAGTATTGAAACAATCACGTGTATTGCTCATTTAATAGGGTTATGTATTAATCTGTAAATAGGTATTTATTAGAACAAACGGTAATTTATCAAAATTAGTTCTTATTGTATTGTCCACCAAGTTGTCCACAACTTTGGCACGACGGTCAAATCAATTCCTACTGTGTGAAAAAATGATGTGGCTTCTATGGGTCCCAAAGGAAGACAGCTAATGAAGATTTATTGCGGAAAAGACAGATTATCGTTGACCCCTAATAAAGGTAAGGTCACGTGCGGATCTTGTATAGGACTAAATAATTTAATCATTTCCAGATAATATAAGAGGATCAATTTTATGTAAGCTTCGGAAATCTTTAATTCCTAATGATTGACTAGCTAGTTATATTCAACGCTTAGAACGGTTAGTCCATGGACGGTGACCATAATATAAGTCATTATTATTCGTACGTTTGTGGGCTCCGTTGTTCTGGCATCTATACATCTTTGACAGTCATTACGTGCGTGGGTCTTACCAAGGGGTATCGCGTGATCGGGTATGGCTGGGTTGAGGGAATCACATAGGCAGCAGATTGACTGGCAGTCGACTCTAACATTATAGGGAAAAGGCTAGGCAAGATGATGATGACAGCTGTTTGAATTCAAATTAATAATTTCAAAATAGACAATACACTTTTATAACGCTCGCTAAAAACACGATCGAGGTCAAATATTTATTCAAAAGTTTACTCTGCCAAAAGAATACAGATTTTTCATTACTAGAAGTATTAATGTCCTATATTAACATTTAAAGAGTATAATCAAATCTGTTTTGGCAACGTTCGGATGTGCCTTGAGACATTTTCGTTGGTAAATGTGAATCACGAAATTAGTTTCCAGAATTTTAAACAGTTTTTTATCTGGATTTCAGTTTTTATTAATATTTAGGACTTTTTTGTTTCAATACACTTTTAAATTGGAAGATGACGTCAGATAGGAAAGTATATAGATGAAGAAGACATTATACGTTGTCCTCAAATGATAAATAAGGATAAAGGTATTTTGGAGCATGAATGTGGAGGGATATTGTGAAAGGGGACGACTAAAGAAACGATAGGTGGATTGTGTGATAGTCGATATGGCTAGGAAGAAAGTTACTTGAGAAGACGGCAGATAGAAGAGTATGGAAGAAGAAAACATGCTGCGCCGACCCCAAATAAATTTGGATAAGGCAAGGGAATAATTACTTTCTAAAAACCAAAACAAATCTTCTCATGGTAATAGTCCAAACACTAAACAAAGTATTTTTCCTTTACTAATCTTGCCTACGTGTGCCAAAATTCTATCTCCAGTCAAAAAAATACTCACCTTTTTCGCTGTCAAAATGTTTATCAGGTCAAGTTGGAAAGTGCTCATAAAAAGCCTCGTAACTAGATTCACACACCAAAAAGGTACCGGTGGGATAAAGCCTAAAATGTTTAGGAATACTCTTTGAAGTACTGACCTACTATATCTACCTAAGTCCATTATACAGGCTGGTTTATAGAATAGAACGTAACATCGTATAGGGGCGTTATAAGTGAAAATATAGGTGTCCAATAAAAAAAATCCAACTAATATTGTAGTGTAAAATAATCCTACTAATATTATGAATGCGAAAGTTTATATGTTTGTTTGTTTGTTACGCCTTCGAGCTAAAACTGCTGAACGGATTTTGATAAAACTTGGCAGTTATACAGCTTTAAGCAATCCGGCTGCGGGAAATAGTTCCTTGAGAAAGGGGGTGAAAGCACAAAAATTAGTAAGAAATAATTCTATACATTCACAATCAATTTCCTAAATTTTTGTTGTACAATCACAGGTTTATTAGTACGAACCTAAATTGGTCTTAGATCTTGCCTCACTTGCTGCGATTAGAATCATACCCTGTTACTTAATAATTCAATCACTAACTAATACTATATTCGCTTGTTTAACATGTTAATTTTACTAAGTTTTCTCTAAAATACTGAACGGTGAATAATTTATTCCTTGTCCGACGTATACCAAGAATAAGACGCATCATTCCTTACAATCAGCGCATCATATGAGATCAAGAATAAACCGAATTTACATGTATTATATCGGTTTAATAAAAAAAGTAGTCTTTCATGCCCACCTACTGTTCAAAAATCAAGAAAATCTAAAACTTCCAATCAGTATACTTTAAAGCCTAAAAGTCCCAAAAGATCCAATTTCAGTGCCGATAACAGCATTGATACCTAAACCCATAAAAACGATCCGATAAATTGACGCTTCGCTGAAGTTGAGAAAATTAAGAACGTACTACTTCAAAGCAATTTTGAGCAATCACTTCACGAAAAATATTTCCGATTGTAAAAAAAAAAATGACGAAAATCCAATAAGTTCAATGAATGGTTTAAAATTCTTCTACAACCGCACCCATTAGTAGTACGATTGTTCTTAGAAACTGGTGAAATTCCGTTGTAAAATCACTTTTACAACCATCGATAAACTGTTCCCATTTCCTCGAATTTTAACTTTCTAACATCTATTAATTTATTCGAACATTTTGTTATTCTAAGCTATTCCAATATTAATATTAGTGTAACCCTTTAAATGCCGAAGTATTTTATTTTTAAACCAATTGGATATTTTGGTGTCCTATTTAGGTGTATTGATAGATTTATTACGAATTTAGTTTCATTAGGCTTCGTCACGGCTTAAATAAAAAAAAAATCACACGTCCTATTTGCAAAACCGTAATTATTTTTATTTTAAATAATCAGTTTAATTTCAAATTAATACGCTGCAAGAGAAATAATGTTGTTATAATTTGTTAAAAAACTATTAAGGTCTCGAGCTTACCTGATAAATCCAGAAAAATAAATTGAAGTCACTTCATAAATAAAACTTTCCTGTTTATAACAATTTTCACTAAAACAGTAAACCACACTTAACACTTCACTTTAACTATTAGGCGAACAAAGTTTTAAGTACACAAAGCTGTTCACAAACTCTTAACGGCAATCCCGATTGGCTGTCATAAATCTTATCACTTTCAGATATTCCGTGTTTTACGACCCGAAACGTCACATATCGTTGCACTCGACGAACGTCATTCATAAAACGACGTAACAACACGTCTAGCTCCCACGACACCTTGCGGATAACTAACTAACGAACACAGCATCGCCAGGGTTGGCGTTTCAATGTGTGCGTGGAACCCGTCCGTAAACACTGTACACACAGCTGATGTTGATGTGTGAGTGATCCTAGACTCGCGTCAGTGATTTGAGTCGCGGTACAATTTTATCGTTGTGTGCGTCACCGATCACCTACGGATTTGTTAGTGTGGGTGCACAGTACAGCCGGGAAAAACGGACTGTAGCACAGGGCGCATGCCCAAAGAGGTCTGAAAAATAAAATCGTGTTTCGCGCTATTTAAATACTGATGCGAGCGACAGATTATAAAACCGGTGTGCTCTTTACAAAGGGGGTAATTTAACCGAATGGGGTTTTCATTAAATTCTATATGAATTTGTTTTGTAAATGTCTTTATACACGTCATGGTTTATAGGTGTTCGATACAATTTCCCGCTTTGGCACGTTCCAATTAAAATACATTAGTCTGTGTACACGCACACATGCTTGCTATACTGTTATTAGCAGAAATAATAACATAGCGTGTATTTTGAGTTAAATGTTTTAATAAAAGCCCGAGTTTAGCTAATGGCGGTATTGCATTATTTAATGTGATGTTGGTATATTGGTAGAGTCGGAGGTCAAAAATCTCTGTTTTCAGGCAGGAATATGTGGATACAAAACCAGCGAAGAGAATTTTGAAAACTGCACAAAAAAAATAATCGCATTTTTTATCCTGTGAGCTGTTGAATTACAACTACGCCTGATTCTTTGATATGGGATTTCCCAGAAGTTTTAACTTAAGAGTTGTGATTAGTTAGCAATTATCTTGTGCACTAAAACTATAAACTGATTAACTGCTAATGAGATATACATAGCTTTTTTGTTGTGGAAAATCCTTCCCCACTGTGAGTGCAGCGTGCGGGAGTTTCAGACTCTTATTGACTAAAACCCCTCGCGTTTCATCTGAAGTCCTGGTATTCCAAGGCCGCCGTACCTCTTTCGAATAATCCCGTAACCCCGTTAGGCGTCTACCTTAAGGGGCCCCTGTATCTAAAACCTAAGAGTAAGGCCCTGTCCGCACAGCGAATTTTATTCGCGCGAATTTTATTCGCGCGGTATTGCGCGGTTTTTATTCCGCAACCACATTAGGTCCTGTCCGCACAGCGAATTAAATTCCGCGCGATATTTGTCATAGTCATACTACTTCATACCGTACAAAACATTCGCGGAAATAAATCCGCGCCGCATCGCGTGAAATTTGCATCAAAACACAGAGATTTTTATTTCGCGCGAATTTTATTCCGCCAGTGCGGATACTTCTATTGTATTCAATGTGTTACAGAATTGCGAGAAAAAATTCGCGCGGTTAATATTCGCTGTGCGGACTGGGCCTAACCTAGCATTTAGTCCAAGCAGTGCAATACTTAAATATTATTAGGAAGTTATCACAAGTAAATTATAAACGATTTCCTTCCTATATTTAACTGCACTACACTTGACACTTGCACTGACGAACTACAATTAACTATCATCAACAATAATCGATTAAAATTGAATCGATTCAAATGAAAACGCAGTGTCATGCGTCAGAGCTTTCGATATTTTATTGTTGATTGATTAACTTTGCCTGATTCATTCGCTCGGGATTTCATTATGATGATTTTAATTTGACCACTTTATAATTGTCTGTATTCTGTGGTTTTGTGTTTTAGTTTTATGTTTTGTTTTGTATGTTCAACGTTATTTAATGAACTTAAATAATTAGAAGAGTCCCCGCACACTGCAAACTTTTAGTTGGCCGATAGTTGGTATGGGAGATAACTTGCTGCGTACAGTGCGCACATAACAAACCTACAAAATAAAGTGCTAGAAAATCACTGAGCCAACTATCGGCCGATAGTTTAATCTGCAGTGTGCGGGGACTCTAAGACAGGGTGACAATGAATCATCGTTAAGTTATCAGACATAGATATTGATTAAGTCATTAGACTTAATTAATACAGAACTCTACTATACTCTATTGTAATTTTTTATACTTCACATTCAATTGAATACCAAAAGCACTATTTGCCTAATATTGAACTCTTTCGACCATTTATAACAACATGATTTTTATGAGTATGCTTGCATTATGCGAATAACTTCAATACATACCGCAAGGGTCTGGTCTGCTGGCAACTGGTGCGCCCTACGTCGCACGTGTGCGGCGCGCTGGGCATTTTCGGGCTGGGAGGCAATGGGGTACCTTCATGTGTAGACCGGAATCCGGATCCGGAAAACAAGTGTACCTAAAACCAAATAGGTAACAAAGTAAAATAGTTATACAGGATATACATATATATTGTTTCTTATTTTTTATTGTAATTATTCTGTTTGTACTTACCCGTCGGATTGGTGGTTATTTTCAAACATACAACACTACTTTTTTCAAATTTCATGCATTGTAACATCTACCCAATGGCCACGATAAACTTTAAATATGTTATTTATTTTTACTTTAGAAAATGTAAGACATTTGTAATCGGTGGCTTGCATCGAAATGAAATTAGATGCGGCAGCCGGTTTTAATTGTGCGACTGAAAAAAAAATATCTATGTGTGTGTACTGTTCAGACGGCGGGCGATACCTGTCTTGAATTGCGGT
>NWSH02000296.1:6244201-6277765 GCA_002382865.2 Heliothis virescens | reverse complement strand
TTTTTTTTTTTTTTATACGTATTTATAAAATATTTAAAAATATAACAATATGTGGAATAAATGAATGAAAAGAACTTACGAAATGTTAATTTATTTTAATAATAGGTATTTAAATTATTAACTTTATCATAAAGTATGTAATTTTTTTATAATAATATAAGGCCTCTACAATTAAATATTGGCAAAGTAATTTCCAAAAAAGTAATTACCTAATTTAAAAAAAATAAGTTGATCCAAAAATAAATTCAGAACTTATTCAATCTTTCTAATTAATGAAACAATTAGCAGTGTCATAAGAAACCGATTTAAGTTCAAACACTTCTGTTTTACAGGTTGATTCAATGGCTGCCAAATCTTGAGTGGTATTGAAGACAAAAACCTCTACAAACTTTTAAGTGTTCGGTATGGTCTAATTTCAAGCACTGAGCGGGTTAAAATGATTTATTGAATGAGTTAAGAGATTCCAGGCGATTTTTTTTGCAAATAGTTTTTTTTGTTTTATTGCCATCTTTTTCAGTGCGATTTAAGTTGACAGTGTTCAAGGTAACCTATGAAAGAAAAACCTGTACTAACAAATCGACGTTGAGATTGAAGTCTCGTGTGGTTCATCTGCAACCCATAATGTAGATTAGTATAAAGCCAAAATATATTTTTGCATACATTATGGGTGTACTTTTAGTTATACGTATATAAACTCAAAAATATTCACAAATCGCTGCTGCTACCGCCTATAAAATACACCCACAAATAATGGCAATCTGAATCTCAAAACTAACGAGTGGTCCCAATCTTGGATAGCTATTGTCCAAGAGAGCTAACATAAAATAACACGCTTTGTCTAAGTTTTTCATTGAAAGCTGAGCTTGATAACTTTGCTCTTTAAGTAGTAACTGGTAAGTTTATAACTATTCGAAAATTTAAAGATATGTGCATCATCATTAGCCTAGCTTTTTCCCAACTATTTTGGGGTTAGATCCTAGTGAAACCAGCAGCCGAGTACCAGTGTTTTACATGGAGCGACTGCTTATCTGACCGCTCCTTTCTAAGACTGGTTGTCGGACTTTCTGGCTTTTGAATACCCGTAATGACTACCAAAGATGTTCAAATAATAGCCGGGATCTACGGAGGAACTCGTCATGATATGATAGTGACCCATCCATGGACTGACCGCGCAAAACATTGCTTAGCCTTCTGAGCTACCAAACCACGCGAATGTTACTTGACCACGAGCTAAGCTGCAACGCCATGTTATTAAAAAAAAGTGAATTAGGGGAAAATATTGGGTTATGAACATCTTGGTTTTCACTTTTTGATCACAAAAATCCAGTTGATTCTATTTTGGCTATCAGTGAACTTAGTGCTTACAAAATTATATTGACATCTATTATTTTTTCTCAGTAATATAATACCATAGTTAAAGAGAAACAGTTAGTCAAATAATTGAAATGTGTTATATGAAAAGTCTACAATCAACCCCATGTCAAATGAACGTAGCATAATGAAATATGACTTTTCACGCTAATGTATAATAATTATGGTGTAAATATAACGTGTAAAACACCCACATAATTTAAAAGGGAAAGGCATAAAATATCGTTTTCGGACGTATAATTTTTATAGCTATCAAAAAACGTAAATGGCCCGTATCTGATTTAAAATGGCACCTAACGCCTCCTAAGTGTACATTAGTTCATATAAAATTGATGACGTCACGATTGTCGCCCCTATACTAATTATTATGGTATTTTCTATTAGAAACGTTCATGACAAAATTTTGCTATTGGATAAGGACGGAAAATTGAATGCATGTTTAATATTGGTAGTCAGAAATATTCATTCATATATGTATATTTTATATAACTTTTGTTATAATAATTACATCAAACAAGGTATGTAAACGAAAATTAAATAACAATAAGATCCGTAAAAAAATAATATTGAAGAACATTGAATGAACTAATATACAATATTAATTGTCAAAAAATAAGAAACAAATATAGAAACTCCCACTTATATTGAAGTCTAATTTTATTTTTATTCCAAGTTCATCAAAGACAAAATCATTATTGGATGGAATATACGTATCATAAATCCCTAGAAATAAATCCCAAATGAATATATTTACTTTAATAATAAAAGTAAAATCGAAAACACAAAAACTAATAAATGCTATATCCTCTAGAGAAACGTGCTGTGGTCTTCGAGCTTCAAGATAAGAAATCACGAACTTGTGGTAATAATGGTGAACTGCACTATTTGTATTAAAAGCTAGACTATTTGTATTAAAACTAAAACATGTACAATTTGCTAATGGAACATTTTTGATATCGTACGATCTTTTAGCATCGTCATGCCTCTTTCAGCTAGAAAAGAGAAAGCCATCTAGAGTACCTACAACACTTGCAATGTTTTATGATCTTTAATATATGGATCTTTAATATATTTAATATATGGGCTTATTTGAACAAATTATTTTGAACAAGAAAATACTTAAAATCTGCGCCTTTAGTATGCATTATAATAATTAGAGCCTTCCATTGAGGATTCAGCTGATTTCTAGGTATTGTTACTATGTTTGTAAACCTTCCACTATTGTGATAAGGCTGAAAATTAATTGAGGAAATCCGTCTGTACAGCCAACGCTCAATTCTCTTCAGTCAGAAATCTTTCTGTTCTCCAAAACTCAATACTTGGAACCTCATCAAGAAAGTTTGTCACATCTAAACCAACAAGGTTCTCTACCTAGTTTGTACCTTAATAAATCTTCAAGAGTACTACTCCTCAACATTTAGGTGTATCTACTTATCATAACACCACACCTAGGTACTAAACTCCAATCATAATCATAAACTTTTATACCCACTTTACAATACACGCCTACATCATTAAATAATTCGGCATTCGCTTCAACGAAAAGTTTTTTATCGTCAAACTTGCAATCCTCAATTTTGAATGCATTTTACGACACCCATCAAGTTTAAAATGGCTCGTAAAATGTTTACCTGTGTATTACAAGTCCTGTGGGATTTTGTAGTCAACTTGAAAAATAACATGATCAAGCGCGTTAAAATGGGCTGCAATTTACTTAATGATATATGAAATTCATAAGTGACTAGGGTTTTTGGTGTTTTTGGTTGTGCCGATTTTTTTTTAGTTTCTATCTATTTATTTTATGTCATTCCTTTTTCTCAGAATAGTGGATTTTGTATCAAGGATAGACAGACCAGGTCACGGTACCCGAATCTGTCGAATTTTACAAATCAAAAAATCAGAACAGTATTGTGTTAAGGTTGAAAATCTATTGCAGTTTAACAGATTATGGTAACTTGATGTGCAGTCGTCTGTAGGAAAAAGTTTAACTTTGTTATTAATTAAGTCCCTTCTAGTTAGTGTCCAAATTATTTATTACAAGAAATATAATTGTGTGTTAAAAAGACATTGTTTATTGAAAAAATCGCTGATGTACAAAATAGCTGTAATTTAATCTGAAAAATACCTACTCAACCATTACCTACTTACATATTTCAATATCAAATCTCGCTAATACCAAAACACCTTCAATTCGATTGGTTCATTTCCAAACCCATCCATCAGTCTAATAACAAGGAAATGAAAGTTGAAAGGCCCATCATAATCCCTTATAAATAGGTAGGTACAAAAACAAACTAACAGTCTCGGATGATCTTAGAACATTTAACCTACTGGACCCGTTGTGAGAACCAATCTTTATGTGAAATAATCAAACAAACACTATATAATTTTTTACCCTATGCATGCCTTCAATTTTCGAGGGTTGCCATCGATTTCAAAGGGTTTACATCATCAGATTCTGGATTTTATATATCCTTTCTGGGGGGTGATTCTCTAACGCAAAACATCTTTACAACCAAGAAATCATCGTTGCAACATCTATAAGTGCGCGATCGCAGCGCTTCAACGATGTTGACGGCGCGACATAGAACTAAAATATGGTTCCAAATGTATGAAAAATCATCCTCGCCCTTGACGACAACGACGACTTTGCCTTCGATTTTATCCTTCAAACCGAAAAGCTTGTCATTTGTGAGGTCGTCGTTGTTGTCATCTATGATGTGTCAGTTAGAGAATCGCATGGCAAGTAAAAAGAAACTGTTCAAATCAGTTGGTAAACGACGGAATATGCGCTACCAAAATGGAAAAATAACATCTGAATTGAGAACTTCCTTCTTCTTTTTAAGAAGTCGGTAAAAGTCGCGTGGTGGGCGAGGTAATGCAACAATAAGTGACAACTCACTCGTTTATTCTCACATCGTTACGCACACACACAACACATACTGCATACGAAGTTACAGACGAAAATACATCAACCTACCACAATCTGTCAAAGTTTTTCAATGGATTTTCAACCTTATCTCAATGGTAGAAGGTTAATGTTCGATTGGTAAAATTTTACAGATACGGGTAAGACCTGCTCTCGTCTGTAACTTCGGCAGAAGGGAAGGCTTGTGAATGGCGTGTCCGGTTGCTAAAATTCTCTAAGCGCACAATACTTCGCAACGAATCACGAAATTGTGCTATTTGTAAATAATCAACACATTTCTATTCAGGGGTGCCCAACCCTGGGAATAAGGTTTGGGAGTACGAAGTGAGGTAAACACGGCATTTGAAACGTAAGAAATTGTTGTTCCGTGATTGGGAATTCACGAAATTCCGAGCATTCGGGGAATCTATTAATCAACTGATGGGTTTTTGGGTGATAGTTTTAGGTGTTTCGGCTTCCGTGTTTATGTTTACAAATTGTGGTTAGGTTATTCCAAGAATAAGTTTGAATTGAAAAACAATGTTCTAGTATTACATACACAACCTACGGTAAAAAAAAAAACTAAAATATATGTTTACTTTTTTTTATAATAAAACAGTAAAAAGATCGTGTCTGTACATTAAATATTTTTACAAAACAAAATATGTAGGGTTATTAAGAAATGAAAAAAGAGTAAGAATCGAAAAAAAATGTCTGTTTGAAAGTTTGTCTGTTTGCACACGCTAATCTCAGGAACCACTGGATGGATTTTGATGAAACTTGGCAGACATATAGCTTATATATCAGAATAACATGAATGTTTTTTTATCTGGGTACGGGAAATACGCTGGCGGAAGCTAGTTATTAATAAAAGTTTAATTTTGTTGTATTCTTATTTTTTAATTTCGGTAAGTTTTTAACGACCTCAACTTATATAAATCTATTTATCATCATTCTTAAGAAATAAATATACTGAACTAAAACTGCACTGACCTCTTAAAGCATGATTCGCATACTATAGCTACGGAACCCTAAAATGTTCAATGTCCATACAAGACTAAATATTTTCCGTGTACCCAATATGCTAAGAATGTGCCGTCTGAGTTGAGATTTTTGGCATAATATGTTATAATGGAATTTCTTTTTGATTATTATATTATAAATATACGTCCATGAAATTCGGCTACAGATTTATTTTCTAACTGCATATTGGATAAATTCGTTATTGAGTAATTTGAATCCATTTATTGATATTTATTTTTTACGATGAAATCTTTGCTGTGTTAAGTTTTTATTTTCCAAATTAAAAATGGATATTTCTCGGTATATTGAAAAACAAATTTTATATTCATTTCTATGTATTTGAATGACTACCTAGTAAACATTGAAAGGCAAAAATATTTGTTAAAGTATTTGCGAAATAAAAAGATGCGAATTTATAAAAAATATTATATCACCCCGTTTTAAGAATAATTTATAATGTACCGAAACGTAAAACTATTAACATTGACTGCATCTATCCACAAACACAGTTTCATCAACATCAGTGCAGTCATTTTACATCACCATGTGCTAACCATTTTACGAACAAACAAACGTATTTTAAGAAGGTAACTGTGTAATCTAAACTAATATAATAAAGAGGACATATTTCTCTGTTTGCACATACCCTGAAAGCTCCGAAACTACTAGACCGACTAGAAAAAATCTTTCACTTTTGGGAAGTTAGACTATCCACAAGAAACATAGGCTATATTTTGTCCGAGTACGGGAAGTAGTTGCCCGGGTATGATGATGGCGTCCTAGCCGATAGTCGGCCACGGCGGCTGTTCTCATATAATGAGATCAGCCAGCTGCGCAGGACATATTATAGTGCACAAGTATTTGCGCAGTCACAGGTGCACTCCCTATTCCCTCACTCTCATAAGCCGATGGGATGGCAATCCGACACGACCGGAGAGAGATCAGGCGCAGGACCGACATTTATGTGCTCTCCGATGCACAGGTGTATCAATCACCAACTTCCAACTCCGGGCTGCTTTATGAAAATTTCCAAAAACCTCAAAGCGATTTCGGCCTAACCCCGTAATCGAACTCGAGACCTCGTGCACAGCAGTCGGCCATGAGACAACTAGACCAACGAAGCAGTCAAAACTAAAATATACTGGGGATACCACATCCAAGAATTCTCCTCATACGTTCCTTCATTCGTATCAATATTAAAGGCAGGCAGGTAGCGTGATCACAGTGGGTAATGCGCACTATTATAATAATAACCCGGCTTTGCCCGCCTAATTAAATACGGGGGTAGTTTTGACTGCACGATGACGTCATAAGTGTACTTACGAGATTATAAGGCCGATTGTGTTCGAAACAATTGCGTTTTTATGATAATTTTTATGATTGTTGGTGTATATTTTGTTTGGTATGTAATTGAAAGGTTTTGATAAGGTCTCGCATTTGATGTAATTATTTTTTGAATAGAAATAGAAAATACGTGATTGGGGTACAATAAGATTTCTTTAAAATAGGAGATATAAAGAAGGATCTGTAAAGTGAAGGGCGGGCGTTTTGGGGACTGTCTGATGTAATTTTGACGTTCGAAAAGTGCTGTTTTCAGCCTACTTTGAACAAATGCTTTTTGATTTTGATTTGATTTTGATTTTGAAAAGGATTAATTATTCTTGCTGATATTATAAATGCAAAAGAGAGTTTGTTTGTTGCGCTTGCACGCTTAAAGAATCGATTTGGATTAAATTATACAGAGAGATAGATAATGCTTTTGAGATGGTCATACAGATTATCCAAGGATCGGAATTAGAACCTCGGGTTGTGGACTAAGTCGCGTATGAAATCTAGTGACAAATAAAATTAAGTATTATAATTACTTTAGCCAAAAATAGCAAATAATTTTGTGTTCCACTGACACTTATTTGCCAAAACTTCACAACCATTTTCAAACTTAACCAATAACACAAACTGCCTAAACACATATTCTACCAGAATTATTTAATAAAATCATTAAAACTCATCTAACTTCATAACGACCTTTCTCATTTCCAATGAAACACCCGATTACACCCCTTGAAATTTTATCATCGTATTCCTCAGAGAGTACTAAAAACACATTTTCTTTTCTTTAATTATAATCATATAAAGCTGAAGAGTTTGTTTGTTTGTTTGAACGCGCTCATCTCAGGAATTACTGGTCCGATTTGAAAAAATATTTCAGTGTTAGATAGCCGATTTATCGAGGAAGGCTGTAGGCTACTTTTTAACTGGGTGCGCCGAGTGGTTCCCATGAGACGCGGGTGTTTGTTAGAACTCGCTAATCTTAGGAACTACTGGTCCGATTTGATGAATTATTTCAGTATTACATAGCCCATTTTATCGAGGACGTTTTATCCGCTTCCACCAATGGTTTCACTCGTTTCCCGATGACACTTCCCGTACCCGGATAAAAAGTAGCTATGTCCCGAAATATATGCTATATTTCTGCCAAGTTTCATCAAAATCCTTCCATTAGTTTTTGCATGAAAGAGTAACAAACATATATCCATACATCCTCACAAACTTCCACATCTATACATAATATTATTAAGCTGAAGAGTTTGTTTGTTTGTTTGAACGCGCTAATCTCAAGAACTACTAGTTTGATTCGAAAAATTCTTTCAGTGTTAAATATTTTGCCCATTTATCGAGGAAGCATATAGGCTACTTTTTATCCGGTTGCGCCAAGTAGTTCCCAGAACAGTTCTGGCAGAAGCTAGTTTATAATATTAGTAGTTTCCAATAAAAAATCCAATTACACCCCATGAAATTTTATCATTGTATTCCACAGAGAGTACTATAATCCACATTTTCTCATTCATAAATAAGTTTGGTAGCAAAATTAATCACCACGCAAGTCTATACTAATTATCGTCGAATTCACCTTCACGCGTCGATAAACTTGATGGAGCGGGTACACACTGGGGTCTCATGGCCTACAACTATAATTATATTAGACTTTTTGTTTATAAGGGTACCTATGTAATGAAACAGCAAATGTTTTGGGTTATTTTTATTTTTAACCCCCGATCCAAAATAGGGGTGTTTTAAATTGCACCGCTATGTGTGCCAACATAAATCTTAAATCGCTGATCTAATTTGGATGCAGTTTCTTTAGACGAAAGAAGGAGTTCCAGATATTGTTCCTAGACATGTTTCATCAAAATCAGCTCGGTAGTTTTGTAATTATCTTTCGTAATGTATTTTAATTACTGGAGATTAATTTGACACAACCCCTTCGAATACCCAAAAATCCTGATTTTATTAAGGTCTCTAATAAAAATAAAAACATAACATTGACCCATCCAGTTACAAGCGTCAGTTATAGCCTCACATTGATTGAACGCAGTTGTTAACAACAAAAGGAACTAATCACCATAATTGGTATCTATTTAATTTGATTTGTAACATACTAACTGCAGAATTCAATAACCTATCTATCTGTCGATTTGGTCACTATAGATAGGAATTTGACATTACTCGTATGGGGCTAATGTCAAAATTCAATCTCTAGTAAGCAAATCAACAGATAGATCGGTTATTGGAAACGGCCGTTAAACGATAATAAATTGTTTTCAATTAAATATATGGCTAAATAATTACAGGCTAATCATGAGCTAGGTCTAACCAAAGCTTTATTGCTAGTTTGAAATCAAATGGTAATGGTACTAATGTTAGTGATGAAAGGTATAATTAGTTGATTACAGTTCAAAGCACAAGTTCACCTTTTACATAAACGTCCGTTTTTTGGGTTCCGTACCCAAAAGGTAAAATGGGAGCCTATGACTAAGACTTCGTTGTCTGTCTATCTGTCTCCACGCTGTATCTCTCTAACCGTGATAGCTAGAAAGCTGAAATTTTCACAAATGATGTATTTTCGTTGCCGCTATAACAACAAATAATAAAACTTAAAAAATAAAACATTAAAGGGGGTCCCCATACAATGGTATGGAACCCTTCATGCGCGAGTCCAACTCGCACTTGGCTGGTTTTTTTTTAGAAACTGTTTACTTTGAAAACTGATCATGATTTTTTGGTAAACAGTCGTTTTAAGAAAACTGACGTTTATGTTTTTGGTGAACTTGAGCCTTTGAATTGCAATTTTGAATAGTTTATTACTATGTGGATCAAAATGTGATTAACCATATAGTGAAAGCCTAGGTAAAGTAGCCTTTCTCAATAAATAGGCCATCTTAAACTTTTCTTTTACAGATCAATCCAGTACTTCCTGCATTTTGTTTTCTGCAAATATGGAAATAATTCCATGTCTAGTACCAAAAAAAAACAATGGAAAACTTTGGTATTTAGAATTTAGCTTCCATGGAATATAAATAGATTGTACCTACATTTAATTGTTAAAATTTATTTATCGTGAAGTGGCTATAAATTGCGGTTTCGGCTAAACACGGCTTGTTAGGATATTGCAGATGAAATTTAATTTGTGGGCCAATGTTTTTGTTCTAAATACACGCTAAAATAACAGCTGGATATTCTATACGGGACTTTTGAATGTAAAATTATGTTAAATTATGTATATAATGTTAAATTTTATACGTCTATTTTAAAAACGAAAAGCTTTTGTTTTATTTCTATTAAAAACTGTGTTACATGATAATCAGGATAAATGGAAGGATATGGTTATTTTTTGAATATTTATTGGACTAGTAAGTATTCATTTATTGCATTTTTCTATCCAAAATTATTGAAATATATGACTTAGTGCTGTATTAAAATCCTCCTATGTTTTTTCTGGAGCCCTTTGTGTACCAGGACTGTGGTAACACTTTCGAATAATCCCACCGATTTGACCTTGCATAAGTATAACAGGCTTCATCTAATTTGTGGACGTGAAGTTGTTATATAAGTCGTTCCATCAGGACATCGTCGTTGCATATACGAGGATGATCTATTCAGGCACATTGATAAGATCATCGGACTATCTTCTTATTAATACAACACCTGCAATTTTTATTAATACAATAACTGCCTCGTTGGTCTAGTGGTCGCATAGCGCGACTGCCGTGCGACGGGTCTTGGGTTCGATTCCCGGGCCAGGCCGAAATCGCTTTGTGGGTTTTAGAAGCTTTCACAAAAGCAGCCTGGAGTTTGGAAGTTGGCGGTGTTACACCCCCGTGCCTGGGTGGGCATGTAAAGCCGTCGTCCTCGATTGTTACTCAGTAGCAATCGTAGTTATAATTCCACGTCAGAGGCCGTCAGGTGGATTTGAGAAAACTCTGACACGTGTTTAAACCTGCAGCTCACTCGATAAGAAGAAGAAGACCTGCAATTATCATTTGTTGACACTTATCAGATCTAATTTATCCTTCTCCTCCCATATTTCTATTCAGTAGACAAAACATGGCTGATTTGCGAGGTCAATTTGCATGGTCGACTCTCGGTCATTGTACGGAACGCCTATGCGGCAAATCCGAAATCCGCTCGAATCTGATTACAATAATGACGTTGGCTTCGATAGGATATCAGAAGCCTTGTAACAGATTTTTCTATCTGCATTCTTTATTTGGTCGATTATTTTCTATGACTTCCTTGAATGGAAATGTTGATGATGTCAAATCTGTGGTCGGTAGTTGAGAAGAGGTATGCTGAACCTAAAATGGAGCTATGGAGGATGGAAATGGTCTATGTTGAGATGACCTTGGGTCAGTGAAAGTAAAAGTTACAGTAGAGAAAACAGACCGATCAGTTAGTCATTGAGCATAACTCATATCAGTATGTATCTACAGGCCAGCCAAATCTGAGTTAAGATAATGTCTTCACGGAAAATGATACTCGAATTATTGTTCATCCAGAACACTCAAAACCTTGACATATGATCTCAATTATCTTTAGAAGTTCGCTCTGGGTCGACGTGTACTTTTAATAGGTATTTTATTTATAATGGTAAACTTAAGGTCTCTCCAAAATTCTGCTCTATGCATTGTTGTTTAAATGTCTAAATTGACTAGGCTTAATAACTTCACTTTGACTCTTCCCAACGAAAAAAATATCTTAAAAAATAAGCCACCAAAATATACAAAATTTAACCAACAAACACAATGAAATTGATGACGTGCAAAATTAGGAAATAAAAACTCATTCATAATTTTACAGTTTGGCGTAACAAAGGCAGGTGCATCTGAAATCGCCGTTTTACGGCAGCGTATAATGTGAATCGTCAATTCCTCTTTATGAGTCCGTCTCGCATCGGCAACGGGGGTGACTAGCGGAGCGATTCAGGGTCGGGTGACCGTGACAGCGGTTTTGGTATGGTATAAAAATATAGGGCGTTAATTGGGCACTATTATTATGTTAGCTCCATGGTACAAAAAATATCTTTGACTTTGACTTATCTTCAATAGTGTAAGAAAATAAATTAATAGTATTCACAAACAATTTTCACTCAAAAGCATTCTTTCTCGATAAATTAGAGGTATAAAGCACCAACAAGATTTTTTTCACACAGTCTAGTTATAACCGAGATTAGCGCGTTCATACATGATAAACAAGCATCTTTTTAGTTTAATAAAATAAACACAGATATGAGCTTACACAATGGCAGGTATACCCTGAAAAAAAAAGAATTTCATTGCTGAGAGAGAGAGAGCGATCTAGACAGCATTTGTTTTCATCTGCAACTAGCACCCTACATTTAAAATATCCTACATTATTATCCAACATCGTTGTATAGGGAACATTTCTGCGGCTTTTTAACGTTATTGCAAGAGTATAAAAGGTCGACTATTGAAGGCGCTAAGTTTATGGTCTTAGCGACATTCCATAAAGCTGTGACCTTCTCAGGTTTTGTTACAATGGGAAATGTCAATGGTAATGAATTACGTACGGAATAGAGCTAAGGAGGGTAGTTTCAATTAATGGTTGTTTTGACCAATAGGCTTCTTGTCAAAATTTTTCGAAGTTATGCTAATGATTCTCGACCTAATTCAACAATAAAATAAGTAAGTTTAAAAAAATCCGGCAGTGTATATTAGCCGTATTTGAATGTGTTAGTAGCCTTATAACCGGGCTGCGCTTTCACACAATCGCAAACAACACGGACTGACGAACGGATTGGTTTTATCTACGGTTATAAGGCTACTAACATATTCAAATAGGGCAAGTATACACTTAAGTATTTCGGTAAAAAAAAAAATTAAAATCCTTTTATTATTGATTCGGGTCGAGAATCATTAGCATAACTATGTCCTTGAATTTGACCAGAATGCAAAATAACAGCTTGTATTATGCAATGGTATCAAAGACTCTTACGAAAAGACTTCAAAAAGCAGCCAGAACATGAGATATAAGCAAGCTATAGCACACTGCATACTAATGTGTCATTATAATTCAAAATATTCAAGAGCAATGACCTTGAATATCAAAACATGAAAACCCAGACACTTATCCCTACTTGTCTTTCCACCTCTCTGAAAAAAATCCGAAACATTTCATTTTCGACAAGGTCACCATTATAATTAGAACGTTCTTAATACATTATGTATGTGGCCACCATATAGCCTGCATTTTCCTTAACACTCCGATCAACGCGCGGGGCACAGGCGTGCCCCAGTCATATATTTTTGCTTATTACTACTTAAAAAAATGACTTGGAATCTCGCCGTCTTCAATAGCTGCTGCTAGTGTCCTTGAGCGTACGTAAGTGTCGTGGCAGCTGCATTGGTGCACAGACATGCTTTATATACTCAGTTTAGTGCTTCTGGGGCACACCTGTGCCCCGTGCGTGTAATTGCGTAACTATTTGAAGAACGACGGAGGTAAGCAGATTTAGTTATTTTCTCCAATAATAATGTAATTTATTATAATAATTTTGTTAATAAATGAACATAAACATTATTTCCTTATGTTACTGGTGTGATAACATTAGTATTCTGCTCATTTCAGGTACTTATAGATCAAAATGGACGAAGAGTATCAGATAATTGACTGGTTCCAGAAATCTGACGAGGTAGTTTAGAAGACCAGTTCAATAGTGAGGATGAGGAGGACCATTGCATAGATGAACCAAAGTCGGAAGTGGAAAATGATAAGGAGGACCAGGTACCAGGGACCAGACCAGATGCCATGACTGCGGAAGGACCAAAAATCGATCGAACAGATCAGCATGTTACAGATGTAACAAGCCTGTTTGCAATGACCATGAATATAGTGTATCTATCCAGTGTTATGACCAAAGTGTAAACGATCTCGAAAGGTCACGTATTGATGACAAAGATCTCGAATTTAAGATCCTATGTTGATTTTATTAAGTTTTTTAGGATGCAGAAAAAAAGGTTTTTATTTTATTTATTTTTGTTAAGAAGGCCCAATTTTTTATTTTTATCATAGATATCAATAAACACTGATTATGTATACAAAATATATATTTTTATTTCTTACCCTAATAATTAAAAATCTATCAATTACTTTGGGGCACGGGGGTGCCCCGCGCGTGAAATCGTGTAATTATTAGAGGCGCGTGTAACGGAGTGTTAATAAAACCTTATATCCTCATATTCCTTGTATCTCAATATTGAAATTATCACGACTAATATTATATGAAGCTCACGCTTTGTTTTTGTTGTTTATTATTATTTTTTTTGGTTGTGGTATTTCTTTCCTAGAAATATTTTTGTTATTATCTAGTCATAACAATGGAGCGTTTGTGGTTTGTATTATGATCTGGAATGGATGAAATGATATGGTTTGCAAAGATGATATTGGAGCACATTGGGTCTGGCTACAAAAAAAGAACACACGTTCAACACGTGTTTTAGAAAATGTTGTATGGAGAATTTTGTAAAACCCGTGTTGAACGTGTGTTTATCTTTTTGTAGTAAAACACATTATGTTTTATTTAGTGAAGTTTGTTTTTATGTTCATCGCTGTAATCAAGGCAAGTACCCTGTTCATATTTTGCTTATTAGGGTGAGGTCTAATGAGATAAGGTTCAGTCAAGTGAAACAGCAAATTTTGACCCATGCAATATGTCTTGGAAAATAAGACCATATCAAAGACACGAGTATACTGTACTAGGCATTCCCTGTTGTTTTACACACGTCCTCTTAGACCGTGGTTAGTATGACATTAAAAAAATCTAATGTAGTACTACGAGTACATAAGATTTTTAATGTCATACAAACCTTCAAGTATATCATAACATTGTAACCACTTCTGGTACACCTTTATATAATGGATTTTACCTTTCAAAGGTCATTGGGCGAATTGGACCCGCTTTGCGAAAAGTGGCGGACATGAATGAAAATGGTCTTAATTTGAAGGGAATAATAAGACCTTTCATTATATATAAATATTGCATTAAAATTCCATGGAGAAGAATGTACAGGATCGTTTAAAAATATATAATAATCAAATGATTTCAGAAGATTGTACAGGTCACAACGCTAGTTTGCACTGCAAACAGACTTCTCAAAAGAAGGATGATCTTAATTTTGATGTTCAGGATCCGATGATGAACTGGAAACCCTGAGAAATCGAGGGCAACTCTAGAAAATTGTAGGCACACATGGAGTAAAAACTTGACATGTCACACAATGGCAGTCAAACCTTTCTCTGTGCTTAGATCTCGCCAATACGAATTAAATAAGCCCAAACACGTAGTAATTGCTACATACCTATAAGGAGTTCTCTTGACTTTCTGTCCTCTCCAACATCAGGTAAGGTCCAAACTTTTCAGTCATGTAGACTCACTCGATATATCAACAAATATCAAGTTTTTACTTGGTACATGCCTACAATTTTCGAGAGTTGCCTTCGACTTTTCAGAGTTTCCATCATCAGATCCTGGCCGGATGCTAATGAAGCTAATCGGTGTGTATTCTCTTAAATAATAAATAGAGAATTTTTCAAATCGGCCCAATTCTCACAGTGGTAATCCTCATTGATATAGGGATTTTAACTGGTGTTTACACTTGATTTTCTCGAGATTCCCATGCCTCACATTGATGCGACTAACGCCATAGTAAATCAGAGCCTTAGGTCATTATATCGTGTTATATTTCGTTTGTGTCCGCCGTGGGTATAGTTTCCATACAAAGGTGCCCAGTGACCTTTCACATAATTTTCAGGAAAGCTTCCCATATTACATTGTCATTGAACAAGAATATGCTAAAATTACAAACTTGCATCACACGCTCGCTTGATTGAAAAATAATTCGAGTTACCGATATTTAGCACGTCGAAAATCGAACACCAATTTCGGTGACCACCAACATAAATATACGAATATACACTCATCAATATTTTGAACAGTTCAAAAATAGACTCTATTGCTTCGTATTAAGGATCACGCGTGTATGAATTTGGAGCTTCACAGCAGCAAAAGGTTGGTTTTACTAAAATTAGGGAACAAAAGATAGATATAGGTTTATCTTGAAACAAAAACAGTTGATAGCTACATAAGTGAGGATCCTAAGTAAATTGTGAAAGTTAACATAATTTAAGCACTAGTCTAACTGGAATTAACCCGTCTAGCCTTTTTCAAACAGTCGAGGTCGACTTTTAGTGTAATTTTATGTGGTTAACTTATTATTAACTTGTATTCACTTAAGTCTACTATAGTATTTCTACAAAATCCAACAAAATTAAATAATTTTGAAGTATTATTTTACTAATTGATATAGATACTGCTATGAGCGAATTCATATAAAATTTAATGTACAGACGACAGCACATCCACCTACCACAATCTGTCAAATTTCTTTAATAGATTTTCAACCTTATCACAATAGTTGAAAGTTAATATTCGATTGGTAAAATTTGACAGATTCGGGTAGGATGTCGTCTGTACATAGCATGATACTAGCTGTTACCCGCAGTTCCACCCGCGTCCCGAGGGAACTGCTTCCAGCACCCGGATAAAAGTAACGTATGTCGTTTCTTAGATTCTAGGCTATAAACCTAATTTCATTAAAATCTACTATAGACAAACAGAGCTACTTCACTTTTAAGATTAATGAATACTTTCTATACCAACGTGACTTTTTAAGAACTCAAGCATTAAGTAAGTAATTAAAAGGAGATTATTATGAATCAATATAGAAACGTTGGAAGCAGTAAGCCGATTTGATAATATTTTCACAAGGTAAGTCTAAAAGATTCACTGAATATTGTGACGTTAAAAGCTAAATAATTTTAATGCTTCCTCGCCTCCCAGGATTAGGTGACAATCTGCAAAATATTACCGAGAAAGACTTTAATATTAAAAAGATTTTCCTTATCTAGGGGATATTAAATACAGTAGTTTGTGTAGGCACTTAATAATATATGGAGGTTTGTATATTATTTGTGATGCTTTCATGGTTTTGACAAAAGTTTGGAACCTTAAGAATATTAATTGTGAATAAATAGAATAAAACTTTTTATTTAAGACACAAGGTTTCAACCGCGTGCCGGAGACCTTCTTGCCATACCCAGGTAAAATACAGCCAACATCTTACCAACAGCCAAATATTTTTTCAAGTCGGTTCGATAATTTCGGAGTCACTAGGGTACAAACAAACATATAAAAATATGTAGCAGAATTAAAAAATCTTTAGTAGTCTGGCCGGTTTCTGAGTCCTGTTATCGAATGGTTATCTGTACAGACGACAGCAGGTCAACGTATACAAATCTGTCATATTTTACCAATCGAACATCAATTGTGATCTACCTCCATTGTGATAAGGTTGAAAATCTATTGCAGAAATTTGGCAGATTGTGGTAACTTGATGTGCTGTTGTCTGTACATTTTGAAGGGAAAAAGAATACATAAACTACCGACAAAGGTGCTCAGAAACTGAACATTTATTAGTCAATTTTTATTATTGCTCTGTTAAGTTGCACAATTAATCAATTAAAGACCTTTTATGAAATAGACGAGGTTCTAAAACCAATATCTAACCTCTAAACGTTACAAAATATTCACCAAAACATCAAGTAGAAGTCAAAAAGATCTAGCCACAAGAAACAAGAACAGAACTGTCGGCTAACACTCATCTATCAACAAGTTTCAGTTACTTAAGTTTCAACTTTGCTGCCACAAGTTTTTAAAGTCCATATTTCGGCTTAAACTCGAAATATTTTGGAAGTATTTGACCAAAACTGAGGTTTTGAGAAAACAGCGTTGACTTGGAATGTTTTGGAGCAATCGAGAGCAGATTTCTGTCCGTACTTTGACTTTAGCAAGATTTTCTTAATCAAGCGTTTAAAGCTGTCCTAAGCAGTATTTTGAAACTGGTCTAAGATCAGTCTATATTTCATTCGTAGTCTTTATCCCAGTGTAACGTTTAGGTCGGGTACAACTTTGTAAAACTAAGAACTGATTCTTTACATCTCTCCCGTCTCAAATTCATGTATCACAATTTCTATCGATTGCTTTCTTCTACAGAAACACGAATCTCCAATCTACCAGAGTACCTAATCATTTAAATTGCAACAATAATTTAACACAGCATCATTGCTTCTACAGTGTCCATATTTCTTGTCACCCCTCTAAACCACTCAACCGTGACATTCCGTACCCACCGTCTGCATTGCAAACTATTATGTCAGGCCCTTTGCTAAATTTATTCAATTGCATCCCACGGTTATAGTAATTGATATCATAGTTCGCAAATTGGTGTTGGGTGTTTCGCGGCTGTATCGTTATGAAGTTAGGGCTTTTATGGTTTGTTTTGTTTTGGTGGAATTGATCTTCGAAGACTAAAATCTGTTGGTAGCATTGCTTGAGATAACTTTAAGTTACCTCTATTAATTCTGGTAACAGATACAATATTACGGTGATTGATTTTTTATCAACAGAAGTATAAATCTGCCTTCTGATTTTTTGGAAGTAAACTTAAACGTGAAAAGGTATGAAATTAAAAATTTCTCTTGAAAGAAGAAAAACTAGATAAGTTTAATTTTGGGAATTTCCACAGTATCCTCTCCACTAAGCTTACTTCTTCGATTTTTTAACGTTAGAGATGTTAAGTGAAAAGTTTTTAGACGAATGCCAATGCCACTAATGCTAAATTATATTCTAGGAGAGGTGAATACGACCTTAAAAGGAACAACAAAATAAACAGTTTCATACAAAAGAAACATTCCTAAGTTGCATGTTTCTTACTCGTAATAAAATCCAGGCACAGATATTTTAGCAAGTACTCATGAAAGGTCTCAACATACATTTGTAGCTTTTGGAGCGAAATGAGCTAACGAGTCCATTCAGACGTTTATTCAAACCCGACTCTTATGGTCTGGAATAAACGTTACTTTTTTATGAAAAAAGATCTCACTGATCTTTTGAAGAGCTTGAGTCGCTATTTTGTTAACTTTGAGATTAAAATTAATGTTAACATTATGAACTTGTGGTTTAATGTTTCTATCGGCTTCGGCTTGGCTGATTCCAATAAAGAGGAGATACATATTTGCTTGTGTATCTTATTACCTGAATACTTCAAAGTCTCAAACAAAACAACAACCTTCTATTCGTTCAGGTTCAGAAATAGTATACCACAAAGCTGAAACAGTATCTTCTACCTCTGATACCTTAAGCAGTTTCTTAGAACCATGGACTGATTTTCGATCCCAATGTTCAAACACTTCTTAGTACTGAATAGGTACTGTGTGTGAAAGTTCTAACTACTGCACAACAGTTCTGAATTTACCAACGAGTTCCTAGTAGTGATCTGGAGTTGAAGATAAATCAATATTTAAACGAGAGAAAGCAGTGAGGGCAGCAATGTGAATGTTATCGGCTATTTTAAGTATTTATATTTGCTTTATCTTAGTTTTGTTTTGTGTGATTGTATAGCTCAAGGCGTGTTTGCTTACTTTTTCAGTTCAAAAATACAATTTGTTCTATATTGGGCTGGATTTTTACACCATCAACTGCGCATCCCTTTTTCTAACATCCTCCAGTCAAAATAATTGATCGAGGAATCTCACAAAGTCACCACAAAACCAGGACATGAAATTGAAAATTGTGATATTTAATCTTACAAAAAATAAGAACTGAATTATGTCATTTTGTAGTATAAGAATAAATTAATCGAGAATAAGTATAAAAAATCTGGTTAAATAGTATTCAATTTAAGTATGACGATTGTCAGTCCAAAAAATCCTCTTACCGTAAAAGTATAACTTTTGCCTTTTAATCTTAAAACTAAGTGATAATAGTCAAAGCTATTAGAAAGGCCTAAAGATCCTTAGGTAAAAATATTTCAAACTTTTGGGCAGCTGGGGTTTTGCTGTGAACTCTAGAATCAACTCGACCTTTAAGATCTTTTGTGGCATTGCCAACCTTAACTATTAGCAAGTTTGTAGACTATTGATTTGTTTGCTAAGACGGATTAACAAGCCGAACTATTATGAAGGGTACGAGGTTAAAATTGGGAGTGCTGCGGTACAAATTTTGATGAAATTGGGGTAGATTTTGAAGTGTGTTATAACGCTATTAGCAAAAGGTGGAGGATTGTTTTTAATGAATCTCTTCAATTAAAAAAGTGTGCTAAAATAGAATAAGGTAGGAAAAAACCGGCCAAGTGCGAGTTGGACTCGCGCACGAAGTGTTCCGTACCATTATATATGGGGACCCTTAATATTTTTTTTATTTGTTGTTATAGCGGCAATGGAAATACATCATTTGTGAAAATTTCAGCTTTCTAGCTATCACGGATTATGAGATACAGCCTGGAGACAGACAGACAGACAACGAAGTCTTAGTAATAGGGCCCCTTTTTACCCTTTTGGGTATGGAACCCTAAAAAGTTAGCCAAAATATGTAGAATAAGGCAGGAAAAAACTGCCTACATTACAATATGCAGCATTTGATTTCTTAACGTTGACCATCATTAACACCAGCTCTAGAAAGAGTATCTGATCTTTTTGATCTCAAAAAGCGATGATAAAGTGTACCTTTACTTGCTTTTAAAAGTAACTTAAAGGCACTTTATCCTGTTGGACATTACAAAGTGATACACGTACAACATGCTCTAGGGACTTCGTTCGCAACGCACGTTTGATTCTCTGTGACCCCTATGAGAAGAAACTTTTAAAATTTCTTCCTTTCTTACGACTCAATTATGTAAGATCAATATTTAGACTGTTGAGGCTCATTTGTAAGATTGAATTCAGAATATTTGGTACTGGCTATAATTTTACAGTCTGATCAGACATGAACAAGTTTACATCAAGCAAATCTATACTAATATTATAAAGCTGAAGAGTTTGTTTGTTTGTTTGATCGCGCTACTCAGGAACTACTGGTCCGATTTGAAAAATTATTACAGTGTTTGATAGCCCGTTTATCGAGGAAGGCTATAGGCTTTTTAATCGGATGCGTGGAATAGTTCTCGCGGGTTGTGGGTGAGACCGCTGGCGGAAGTTAGTATTTAATAATAGTCCCATTCCCTGATGTAGAACTACCAAACAAAGCTACATCATCTGGTTTTTATATACCTAGGCATACAATTTCAGCTATCACAACATCAAATATTATCCTTGTGTCCTCTAAACTAAAGAGGTTCTTCAAACTACAAAAGTACAGACGACAGCATATCAAGTTACTTACCACAATCTGTCAAATTTCTGCAATCGATTTGCAACCTTATCACAATGGAGGTAGGTTAATGTTCGATTGGTAAAATTTGACAGATTCGTATACGTTGACCTACTATTGTCTGTACCTCCAATTAACATCCACTACCAAAAAAGAGCCCTAACTACATCACCCTTCATTATGTAACAACCATTGCAATCAAAAGTGTTCCAGCGTGATCCAATAAACGCTTTCGAATCAATCCCATCTGGTAGGTCTCCCACAAAAACCGATACATAATCACTTAACCCTCCAACTATAAAAAGCCTTATCTCCTCACAGATCCAGTTACTGATTCTTTGGCTCGATTAATGAACGTCCCGGAATTCCCTACGAACTCTAATCCGTTTAACACCTCAAGTTTGTGACCCCCAATCGCGAAGTTTTGACCTTCGGTGGCGAAATTGCGACCAGATTATTGTAGCTATTTGTATAGCTCGATAAGCAGGTCAGGTCATGCTTTGGTTGGAGATAAAGGCCTTTATAAAATGCAAGTCATTGAAGACCTATCGAGATTAATCTATTTCTGTTGATAATGTACCGGTTTCATGCTTTTACAGGTATTGTAATGAAACAGAGTCGGATACAGTACATATTCCACATTAACGAAGTAGATTTATGGGCGATTTCTATTATCTAACTATCCGTAGTTTTGCAATACGAGATTGAAAGACACAATTTACATGGAGCTAATGTCGGAATTCAATCATCATCAAATCAGATCAAATTAAAAAAATCGCAATTCAATGGATAGATAAATTAAAGAAATCCAAAGTTAAACATTTTGACAAAAAAACAAAAGAAAAAGTTTTGATTTGGTATGCTTTTCAACGGTATCTCCAAAAAATCTTAATTAAAATAGTGTCTTTGTAATTGAGTTACCTGATTTTGTATAAAAATAAATACTTGCAGTATAATCATTAATCAAAAGGCCAATGACCCAGCTATTTATCATTAATAACAGCCTCCAATAATTATAAAAAAACAGCTTCTTTAAAACTTCTCAGCTTCTTATAGGCTAAAAGAAAAATTTCCTCCATTAAAACTTCAAGCATAACGCTTATGACGCACTTTCTGAAGGCTTAATAATTAATTTAAAGGTCCATCTACATCATTATTACGAGGTTAAACAGTCGGTTTTTTGGTATAACTTGATATAAAGTCTCTTGGGATAAGGAAAATAAATTATGTCTACATTTTTGAAGAGTGCAGTCTATAAGATCATTCAACAGTTCTGGACTGTTTGTCTATAACATTTTGTCGTTATGGACCTATATAAACTGCCCTTTAAATAACAATGTATTTACCTAAACTATCTTTTAAACAATATTTCTTAGCAAAAAAGGAGAAATTAGAATATTTGTCGTATACTACTGGATCAATAAACCACGTCACGGCATATTTTATCAAACATAGGCAATATTAAAAACCCACAAACAGAAAATTATAAACACATTCATCAACCAACACTATCAATCAATACATCAATGGTTAAACTCTTAAACCGGAAACGATAGCGGCCATGTTTGCTCCCACCAAACTTCCGGCCGCCATCTTAACTCGGCAAGTTGCTTGGTACGCAAACACATTGTTCTCGATACTTAACAAGTGGCTCTTAGCCAAGTTCTGCCATAGTTTTTGTTAACGATATTATTTTGAGGGTACCCTGTTTATTTCTGCTAAGAATTTTTGGGGTCTTAGTAATTAAGGACGATCAGGAGAGGAGCTCGTGGCTTAGTCAAAGCCGCGCGGATCGATCGATCATAAGGTTAAGCAACGCGTGGCCCGATCGGCCCGTGGATGGGTGACCATCTTGTCATAACGAGTTCTTCCGTGTTTCGGAAGGCGATAAACTGGTGGGTCCCGGCTGTCATTTGAACATCTTTGACAGTCGTTACGGGTAGTCAGAAGCCAGAAAGTCTGACAACCAGTCTTGCCAAGGGGTGCCAGGTTGCCCGGGTGACTGGGTTGTGCAGGTCAGATAGGCAGTCGCTCCATGTAAAAAACTGGTTCTCAGCCGTATAAAAATAACGTCACACCTAAACTAGACAGGTGACAATATTTGCATTCCGTTTCTACGAACCCAAGTGACACTCAAATATAGTCTATTTTTTTCCGTTCCAGTGAAACGAACGCAATTGATATTACAAAATGCTTTCCAAGAAAAAACTCATGCTTTTATTGACATGATGAACGAACATGTTGACAAAAATATTTCATGAATCAAAAATTATCGAACAAACAGAGGCATGCTAAAAAACACGACAACTGACGCAGCAATTTCAGAGAAATGCTCTTATAAAAAACTGACCAAGAAATTTTATTTTTGTTACAGTATAGTATTATAAGTCTTTGATATCTTCTAAACAAAGGTTAAATAAAATGTTGCATATCGAAAACAGAACTTTCAAATAAAGAAATTTTAACTAAACTCCCAAAAAATACTTATTTGGCCTGATTTATTCAGGTAATTTAAAATGAAAATCGACGAGAGATGAAGACTTATCTTATATAAAAGGTAATAGAAGATTGTAATACAAACTGACTTTCAAGATACTATAAGTATCTGTATAACATGTTGACAACTATGTAGGGGTCGATATAAGGTCTAACCTGATACTGCTGAGCAGCAGTGATGCACATGAATTGCTTCTTTATCAGACCTCCTGTTGTACAGACGACAGCAGGTCAACAGGTCTACAGGTACTAGGTCTACAGGGGTAGCTAGTTTTTACTGGGTTGCCCACTACACTGCAGATATACTTTAGACCTCCTCAACCCGGTGTTTCAAAAATCTAAATTGGAAACCCTCCTTGGAAATACTGGTTGTCAGACTTTCTGGCTACCGTAACGATTGCCAAAGTTGTTCAAATAACAGCCGCGACAGATATGTCAAACTGTGTCGTAACAAAGAAGAGCACTGACAGATCGGGCCACAAGAATATGAAAAACATAAATTAGTTTGTAAAATGATTAATTGAACAAGAAATCATTGCTAGAAATAAATTTATAATTATGTCGTTATAAAATTCCGCCTTCAATGTAGCCCAAACCTTACTTTTTGACTTTGTTATTCCTAAGCATTCGTTGAAAACTGTAGCTTAAGTATTACTGATGCGATGTTGGAACTCAACAAAATATGAGTTTTGAAATATTTCGGAAATTAATTAATTTAGACTTTAAATGAAGGATATTAAAGTCGATATTGTGTTTGAATTTATTTTGTCGTTATTGATGGCTGCTTCGTAAATGGAAGTTGGATTTGGTAACTCCTAGTTTTCACTTTTATTCAGAAAATTAATGAAATGTAAATGTCTCCTCTGTGTTTTTTTCTTCCATTGGTGTTTCCATATTATAGCTTAATTAGTTAATTAGTTTAATTAGTTAATTGTGAATCCTAAAAGGAAACTATAAAAGTTATTCATTTAGTATCTACCCTTATCATTTAGTACGTTATTATCATGTGTTCGTTTGCATTTGAACCAATAGTACTACATTTGCAAACGCAAGAACTCTAATTCTTAAGCACAATATTAGTATGAGATACTATACTGATATGATGATTAATAGTCACAGTCAATTCGTCATCACAGCCGTAAAACATCCACAACTGGACAAAGGCTTCCCCCAAGCTGGGGAGATTAACCCATGGTATGGCATGGGTGTTGGTGAGCGACTAACAATCATCACAATTTAAATCCTGCAACTTCTTTTTCGTCGATACACTCTTGACAGAGTGGTCGTGGTCGTCATGTAGTCGTGGAAATGGAGGGGGCAGATGAAACACTCCGCATGATTTGTCGCCATTTTTCTCTGCTCGAAGTCATCCTACTGCACTTGTTAATGGATTGGCCCACATAAATTTTATCTCAATCCTGCAAAGTCCCCATCAAAAATCGAAGTAACCAAGTGACTATTGTGCGATCTCAAAAGCGACAAACGCTGTCAATATACAAAACAATACCTCGAAAATTCACGGAGTTAAAAAAAAGCCCATCGCACTGTTTCGCTTATATTTCAAAAGCCTGATAGGTTTTTAAACGAGGTCGCGCGGAACGACACGGGAACCAGAAAAAAATATTTCATCTAACGACCGTAAAATGGGGCCGTTTAAAGTCAGTATTTTGGTTGGAGAAATGTATTTTCAATTTACAGTTTAGTTGGTATGAAAGAATTGTAACTGTGGTAAGAGAAAATGACCATAATAACATGGACAGCCTTCCTTACGTTACGTTGTCTGAACTAAGCTGAATGAGGCTTGCATCTTATGGTGACGGTTAAGTTAAAGCCAGAATTTTACTCTTATGCCTCGTTCTCATCAAGGTCATCTAATCTTGTTTTATTGCTCCTTTAATTATTTACTAGGTATATAGCAGCTGAATACCTGTTCAAAGGACAGTGCAGGATAGTCTAAATTTAACGAGCGGTCCAGCTTAAAACATCGACTGAAGTTTTAAGACAGTTTTTTCTGAAAAATAAATCTCTGTCACGTGCTTGTTATGGAAAATCTGAAGAGTAATAAAAGAGGATTTTTCTACGAAATACTCTTTACAAACTAGAGGCATGGAAGAAAATTTAACCTAAAAAGTTCAAAATTGAAGGGAAAGTTTTTAACTTGATTGAAATCTGCCAATATTTATGTGCATACATAATCAATCTAATATATTTCCGAAGAGGGCTCGAAATTGGGCCGTAGAGAGAGTGAGAAGGCCACATATTAATATACCTTTATATATATACCTGTATGCTTACATTATTTAGATCCTCTGTAAAATATCGGATGGAAGGCCGACCGGGTCTCGCCGGGGAACTTTTAATAGCTTTATTTAATACGAGTTCGATTATTGTTCGGTTCGAAAGCGAAAACTGGTCATTATCCGAAAAGTCTGCCGTTTCATGTCTACACACTGCTTCAAAGATTAGACAATCAACTTTAATATTAAACAAAGAGTAGTTTTTTTTTTGTATCTAGAATTTTGATTGAGAATCAATGCACTCGACTTCATGAATATTTCCTGATATAAAAAATGGAAGATTAATTTGTCACTAGCTTCTGCCAACGGTATCGCCCGCGTCCCGTGAGAACTACTCAGCGCATCCGGATAAAAAGTAGCCTATAGCCTTTCTCGATAAATGGGCTATCTAACACTGAGAGAATTTTTCAAATCGGACCAGTAGTTCCTGAGATTAGCGCGTTCAAACAAACAAACTCTTCAGCTTTATAATATTAGTATAGATACGCAAGACACCAAAGTTTGATCACGTCTATAAAACATTTGATGTTTAAGCCATCAGGTAAGCAATCTTTTCAATCAGTCGGAATATCTTCATAAAAATCCATCCCCATTTTTGCTTCTTCAGTTTACATGTTCTAAATTAAAATCTTAGTTAACTTCTGAACAAATCCCTTATACTACAATTTAACTAACTTAATTAAAGTAACATAACAGAATAGGTTATCAGCAACCAAAATAGGCTTGTTTACGAAACGAAATTATGCTCGCGGTCTTAAAACAACAGTATGTAAGTAATACAGTTAGGATTAATGAAAACCGTCTGGGGGTTACGAAATCCGTTCTATTTAACACCTCAATTAACTGATTCGATTTATTGAACAAGTTTTGACGTGACTTCCTCAATTTGTTTCATATTTTGCGAAATATTTCGTGTTTGGGACCATTTTATGTTTTTTGTTTAAATTCATGGTTTTGTTTTTACTCATTTGTTTTTTGAAATCTACATGATATTTTGTTTGTTCGTTGTTAGTGTATGTATCGGGATTATGTTGATTTTTTTAATTGACATACGATATAACGTTTACCAACCAACAAACATTTTCAAAAATACTTGTCAGCTCTTATCATCATTCTCAATTTATTCACATTCTGCCATCAATAACACTTAGGGTCCATTTCGCAGGCTCCTGATAAATTCCAGATAGCTATCTAATAGATACTGCCATAGAAAAATTAAAAACATTACTCTTGCATTAATTACCAGATAGCTTCCTTGTACCGGACCGCACCGGTAACTGTGAAAATGACCGTTATGAGACAAAATTACACTCCTATAATATAATACCTCTGATGGATGTCATACAACACGGTCATAGTACTCGGGGTTAATGAACTTTCGAACATCCTTTAAGGCCATTGATTGAACCCTAAACACACAGAAACAAAATACAAAATTAAATATCAAAGGGCCAACTTGTGTCTATAGATTCTATCGAAAATCCTAATGTCTTTAACTGAAGAAACGTGACGAACAAATACACTCACACACTCAGATTTACTATAATTATATTAGTTACTAGCCGTCTCTCACTGCTTCGCCCGCGTCGCATGTAAACTTCTCGTATTCGGATAAAATATAGCCTACTAGCTTATGCATGGATTAAAAGTTGCCTATATATTATTCTGATATATAAGCTATATTATTGCCAAGTTTCGACAAAATCCGCCCAGCAGTTGTTGCGTGAAAGAGATATAAGAGATAGAAGATATAAAAATCTTTCATCATAATTTCAGCCCTACGAGGTCCACTGCTGAACATAGGCCTCACCCATTGACTTCCAAAAATACCGTTTGGAGGCGGTCTGCATCCAGCGCCTACCTGCAATCTTTACAAGATCTTTACCACGTTAAAATTGTTTGTAGGAAGCAAGATAGAGGAAGAGAATGCACCCATTTATAGTGTAGTTTTCCAACAGTGAAATAATTTTCCAAATCTGCTAAACAGTTTCTGAGCCTTAAAGGTACAAACCGGACCGAGTGGAGAAGATTGACAAACAGTCACGATCCTCAGCATTGAAGGAACGACCAGAAACAAGAAAGAAGGTACAAATAAATGAATATTAGTCTAGACTAGCTTCCGCCAGCGGTTTCACCCGCTTTCCCGTGGGAACTACTGCGCGCACCCGGATAAAAAGTAGCCTTTAGCCTTCCTCGATAAATGGGCTATCTAACGCTGAAATATTTTTTCAAATCGGACTAGTAGTTACTGAGATTAGCGCGTTCAAACAAACTCTTCAGCTTTATAATATTAGTATAGAATAGTTAGTATAGGTCAAACGATGATATATGTCGACTGAATTACACAGCACCTGTTTCAGAACAGATTACAAGTTGCATAATGTATTAAGTGCATACCTATGCTAATGGCATTGCGATCCTTTGCATAATAATGATATCTTGTCTGTGTTGGGTTAAGAATGTTAATTGATTACTTGGTAATAAACTTCGCTTGTAAGCAGTTATACTAGAAAAAACTTTGCATGTTTATTTGTTTGTTTACTTGAACGCTTTTATCTCAGAAACTACTGGTTCGATTTCAATAGTTCTTGTACCGCTAAATAGCCCACTTTCTTATCTTTATCCTTACTATTGAACATTTTAGAGCTGGTGAAAGGTCACTGTTAAGGGGTGCACCAAATAATTTTGTGAAGTTTTGTAACAATATTAAAAACAAATGATTACCCCATCACCAAAAATATTTATAATGGCAAAATATGACGCAGTCAGTGTTTACAATGGCCGTTGAACTTGCACTATCCAGATTTATTTATATCCACGACAGATATTCATAAATCGCCTATTCTATTTGTTTATTGAAAACCATTTTAAAATTGAATTTGTAATGTAAAAACCGCATCGTTTTATGTACTTATGCTATGACACGCGCGAAACTAAAAGCAAATACGTCTTTGTTATTTTTGTTGATTAGTTTGAATATTTAAAAATAATATGAGCTGTGGAATGAAAATAATAAAATTGCAAAAATATTAATTATATTTTTTTAGAAATGAGGAATGGTAGAGCTCGCGGCCAACTTTCAGTAGCACACATCGATAGATTACAAAGTAAAATAACCCTTGGCGCGGCAGCTCTTTGCATCGGGCCCACTGAGTCATGTAGTCGGAAGCCAGATATTCTGACTACTAGTCTTACAAGGGTCTTACCAGGTCGCTTCATGTAAAATGGTGTTGAAGAAAGTACCAAATTCTGTCTTAAACCTATTAGTGATCAATAAACCCTTTAAGTTCCCTGCCGTGTAGTAGTACAATGCCTTCACCATCCAAGCTATTTTAACCGTTAATGTGCTGATTAGAAGATTCCATTTTGAATACACCAACTGAAGTGAAGTTCATTGAACTTATTTTCTAGCAAGAATGCATAGTCGAGACATTTTCTCATCGTATGAAAATTAAGCTTAGATTGAAATCTGATCAAATAACTCAACGTTTTTATTTGAACTAACGATTTTTATTTGGTAGAAAAATAGGAATATAAAGATTCGAAAGCTTTTAGTTTGCTTCTAGAATATTATTCTCAATAAACAAAAAAAATAAAACTAGAGAGTGCAAACATTTTGGCGTTTCAAAATAAATCCTCCATTCTAAGAAAGAGAAAACAAAAATATCTGAGACATGTTTTGAATAAAAACTTTCAAAACGATAGTGTTAGATTTTTATAATACACAGATTTAAGAAAAACCTCAGTACCTACCTGTAGGAAACCTTGAAGTGAGGAAACCGCAAAAAAAATAATACAAGGGGTGCAATTAAAATTCTGAACAACGATAAAACACAACAAAGACATTACAAATTAGGGATTAGAACAAAGATAAACCATTAAAAACCTTAACAAAAAATCAAACGTGAACGAACACTAGAGTGTAGCATTGGCAGTAATCAAAGTTGGAGCTCATATCGACAATTGCAGAACCAGTTGAAAGAATCAGCGCACACAGCATCGTCTGAACGGATTCCGAAAGTGTTTAATTTCGATTCCATTCCTTTCTTATTATTTTTCTTCTTTGGCATTTTGATGAAACGACGGATCGCAAAATAGATGAGAATTTAGCTGTTATTGAGTTTGGATTGGTTTTGATTTTTTTGGTTTTGTTGTTACTTGATAATTGGAGGTATAGAGGATTTTTTCATGGAATTTACTTCATGGACTTTCACACCACTAATTTAGGTGACTCGGTCGTTAAATGTTCTTGGATCTGATTTTTTTCTCTTAATTATTTTTTAACCACAACAACTATAAAGAATTCTCCTCATGATGGTATAAATTCTTTAACAATACATAAATAGTCATACAATTCTACATATCCCCCATTAAAGCTACTGCCACTACACTCGTACAGTGAATTTTAAATCCCCTTCGACAATTCCAGCAATCTATAAGCCGCGGTATTTTTCAGTTATCATCCAAACAAAGCTTGGTAATAAAACAGATTCTATAAACAACAAGAGAATATTTCAGGAAATATTAAAAACATAATAAGTTAAAACACCCACCTTTCGAGCACAATCTTAGGACCTGATTGCTTTAGCAATGTATCAATGTCAAATTGTACCAGATACCTATCTCATTTCTAGAAATTTCCATACCTACAACGACATTCAGTATTGGCAGAATGAAAGGTCTACATAATCCCTTAACAAGCTCCATGCGTAGTCAGCCCTTTGTAAAAGCGGGCGATGGTGGTCCAACAAGAATATAGGTTCAGAAGATCTATATTAATACTTTTGGATAAAATTTCTAAATTTCAACCATATGGTAATAAGTTTTAGACACATTTTTGAGTATGAAGTATTCATTTGTTTTTCGACAAAAACGTTATCAACATCAGAAAGGGAACACTTATCAGGAACTTGTTGTGTTTGAGTAAATTGAGATTATTAGTATTAAATGCGACCATACAGATAGAATGTAGGAAATAATTTATTTACCTTTTG
The DNA here is from genome assembly GCA_002382865.2 of Heliothis virescens. Lineage (NCBI taxonomy): Eukaryota > Metazoa > Arthropoda > Insecta > Lepidoptera > Noctuidae > Heliothis > Heliothis virescens. Next base: position 6,247,114 of record NWSH02000296.1, on the reverse strand, counting down.
CAAAAATGGCTACTACTGGTTGCATAAAATTTGCATTAACCATAATATCTTTCCATAATATTTGAAAAGACTGCAGTATAGTTTTTCTTTAAACTCTAATCATATAATAGTCTAAGAGCCAGCGAACCAGATCTCCGTTATTTTATAAAAGCTGAAAGTTTGTCAGCGTATACTCCCAATACAAGTAAGAACGATGGTCCATTATGAAGTTTGGGTAACTGTTCTATAATTTTTTCTCTTGTCCTAAAACCAGTGAGCCTTCTGCAAGGCTTTCATGAACCCAGTACAGCATCAGGACGATTCGCCACTTTAATCAGGGCATTGTTGACCCGCGCCTAATTCGTGAAATCCTGTTGCCAGTTCCTCATTTGCTGCGGATCACACCTATGTGCACTAAATGGGTGGTGGCAGGCGAAATGTATTGTGATTGTATGCAAAATTTTCCCTGGCATAGAGGAAAATCTATAGCGTATGGTATTCAAATGTTTGGGTTACTTCAACTTATTATACAGGATTATCTTAAACCAGTGTTTTGAGGACTAATAACCTACTTTCTGCAGCAAAATAAAAGAAGCTTATTCTGATTATAATACACTAGCTTCTGCCAGCGGTTTCACCCGCTTTCCCGTGGGAACTACTGCGCGCACCCGGATAAAAGTAGCCTATAACCTTCCTCGATAAATGTGCTATCTAACACTGAAATTGATTTTTATTTATTTTAAATCGGACTAGTAGTTCCTGAGATAAGTGCATTCAAAATAACGAACTCTTCAGCTTTATAATATTAGTATAGAAGTAAGATTCGATTTTTATTTGCTCGGAATATGTCGTGCGTATAAAATCGAGCTTAAAATTTGCGTGTATGAAGGCGCTGCGAAGGTTATCATTCCATTCTTTCTGTTATGGTTCTATTACAAGTACAAAGAAAGAAAATATTAGAACAATATACATTATGTCATCATGTCATAATATTGTTATTGATACTTTACGATTCTATGAATTTGTTGCCGACATCAAGAATGGCTTTTAATATTATTGAGAGAAATGTGGAAACTCCCAGGTATTGGTTGTTCTAAGAAAGTCTCTTTTGCTTTGATTTATTATTAAATGAATTCTATTTTTGGTCAATTTTATTTTTGGCTTGCTTGCTTATGTAAGTCTTGGAATTATGAGATATAATAAAAAGTTGAATTCTCCAATATCTCTTCAGTTTATATAGAGACTAGCTTCCGCCAGCGGTTTCATCTGCTTCTCGAGGGAATTACTTCCCATACCCATATAAAAAGTAGCCTATATGTTATTCTGATATATAAGATATATTACTGCGAAGTTTCAGCAAAATCCGTTTTTGCGTGAAAGAGTAACAAACATACATATACATACAAAGTTTCGCATTTATAATATTAGAAGGATAAGGATTATCGATTATACTATTGGTCTACATTCATTTAAAACATTAACTAAATTCATTGAGACGATATCGAACAGATGATTAATTCCTTAATGACTGTACATGCATAAATAGGGAAGTCACCCACTTACAACAAAGCTCAAAAATACCTACATACCCAATTATCGGTGCCGTCAAACTTACCAAATGATTAGTTCGACTCGTCCGGCCCGGATACAACCCGGACACGTCCGTGACGTCCGGCAACGGCGATTGCTATCGAATTTCAAATTTCGTTCCCGCGATACTTCGTGCCGGAACCCCAATCGCTTGCAACGGGTTCCGTAGAATTTTGGCTTGTTTTTGTTCGTATATTTTGTGAGTTCAGTTTGACGGTTTTGTTCAATTTCGTTCCGGTTTGAACTGGATTAGGTATTGTTTGCAGTGGAGCTTGAGATATGAAATGGCTTAGCTTTCCGATTGTTCTTGTTGAACAAACAGAAACTGGTGCAGTTTTAATAAAAATATGTATCAATAAAAATGTTATTGGATTTTGAGGTTATGCTTTTAAGCAAATGTAATTAAATAACAAACATGCAGACAATTTTATGGTGAGTACTTATATATAGTCCTCCTTATCGATTTCGATAACGGCGACCCATGACAATTCACCTTCTAGCGTGAGCCCTAATGTGACTGGCTAGACCGAGTTTAGATTTAAAGACTCGGTCGCAAGCGCTGCAGTAGAGCTGACCCGCACTATTGAGAGTATAGTTGTAAGTAGGCTTAGGTCTCTCTTTTAGTGATTGGCGCTTTTCGTCTAAGGTTTCGAGTCTTTTCACTTCGAATAGCTTGACGTTTTCATAGATTGTTTTACGCCAACATGACCTATTTAAGGCAAGCCTCTCCCAGTCATTAGGGTCAATAGCGCAAGCTTTCAGATGTCTTTTGAACACGTCCTTGTAGCGGAGATATTGTCCTCCTTGCTTCCGTTTACCTTCCCCCATTTCGGAATAGAAGACCGCTTTAGGTAGACGATGGTTGTCCATGCAAAGGACGTGTCCACACCACCGGAGTTGCCGCTGCATTAATAGAGCCTCCATTCCATACACATTAGAGCGTCGAAGTACCTCTGTATTGGGAACGTGATCTTGCCACTTAATTCTTAGGATAGACCTGAGACACCTAAGATGGAATGTGTCGAGCTTTTTAATGTCGGACTTGTAGAGGCACCACGTCTCTGCGCCGTACATAAGCACAGGCATTACTAGTGCTTTGTACACGTCAATTTTAGTTTGTAGTTTTATGTCATGAGATCTCCAGACACGATCATTGAGGCGTCCAAAGGTTGCAGCAGCATTTGCGATGCGTAGCGGTATCTCTGAAGCTAGGGTGTTATCATGTCTTATATTGCTTCCAAGGTATTTAAAGTGGGTTACTTCCTCTAGTGGCTTACCATCTACTTTTATAGCTTCTCCATCCAATTCATGTCCACGTGACGGTTGTTTGAGGACTTGTGTCTT
>NWSH02000296.1:6221559-6242272 GCA_002382865.2 Heliothis virescens | reverse complement strand
AAGCACAGGCATTACTAGTGCTTTGTACACGTCAATTTTAGTTTGTAGTTTTATGTCATGAGATCTCCAGACACGATCATTGAGGCGTCCAAAGGTTGCAGCAGCATTTGCGATGCGTAGCGGTATCTCTGAAGCTAGGGTGTTATCATGTCTTATATTGCTTCCAAGGTATTTAAAGTGGGTTACTTCCTCTAGTGGCTTACCATCTACTTTTATAGCTTCTCCATCCAATTCATGTCCACGTGACGGTTGTTTGAGGACTTGTGTCTTAGCAATGCTTATGACTAAACCAAACCTTTGGCAGGACTGATGTAGTGCATCGACATATTTTTGCAAGTTTGTCAAGTTATGAGACATAAGGCACACATCGTCAGCGTAGAGTATTTCGAGGATGGAGACCTTCATCAGTTTGGATTTTGCCCTGAACCTTGAGATATCGAAAACGCCCTTATCAGTACGTACATTTAGTTGTATCTGGTCATGACAATACTCCAATGCATCTCTCATAACAGCTGCAAAATAGATGGCAAAGAGTGTTGGAGCCATAACGCAGCCCTGTTTTACCCCGCTCGTAACCTGGATTTCCTCGGAAAGTTCATTTTCATNCGGTATCTCTGAAGCTAGGGTGTTATCATGTCTTATATTGCTTCCAAGGTATTTAAAGTGGGTTACTTCCTCTAGTGGCTTACCATCTACTTTTATAGCTTCTCCATCCAATTCATGTCCACGTGACGGTTGTTTGAGGACTTGTGTCTTAGCAATGCTTATGACTAAACCAAACCTTTGGCAGGACTGATGTAGTGCATCGACATATTTTTGCAAGTTTGTCAAGTTATGAGACATAAGGCACACATCGTCAGCGTAGAGTATTTCGAGGATGGAGACCTTCATCAGTTTGGATTTTGCCCTGAACCTTGAGATATCGAAAACGCCCTTATCAGTACGTACATTTAGTTGTATCTGGTCATGACAATACTCCAATGCATCTCTCATAACAGCTGCAAAATAGATGGCACTTGTGAGTATCACAGTTAATAAGTATCACACACTATGTGAGTACTTATTAACTATATCGTAAGCAGATATTTTTCAATTTGAAATGTAAAGCAAAAATGGAATAAAAAATAAGTTCAAAAACTAAAACCCGACTACTGAAATATCGCGCTCTAAAAAGCAAAAAACAAGATAATATGCATTAATGTGTTACATAAAATACTAATCATAAGGATGTTAAGATAGTAGCCGTAGTCGTATGCCACTAATACTAACAACCCCCCTTTCCCTCCTAACCCTCCTTTTCGCTTCGCCCTAGTCGGGTAAAAATATGAAAGTGGAATGCTAAAATATACCCAATGATAGTTGATAATTCGTTTGCTTGTGAATAGTAGTTTAAAAATAATAGGATTGCATACCACAAATGTTAATAACTAATGAACAACGTATATCTTACTCAATACAAGCCAGTCAAGATGGTTTAAATTATTGATCCTACTAATATTATAAACTAGCCTCTGCCAGTGGTTTCACCCGCGCGTCCCGGATCGAAAAAGTAACCTATAGCCTTTCTCGATAAATGGGCTATGTAACGCTGAAATAATTTTTCAAATCGGATTAGTAGTTCCTAAGATTAGCTCGTTCAAACAAACGAACAAACAAACAAACTCTTCAGCTTTATAATATTAGTAAAGATAAGAAAATAACTTGGTCTTCTGTTGCAAACATCACATCAAAACTACTGAAACGATTTATTTATTAATACTCAGATAGTCTGCAGCGTGATGTCTTTATCATAGTGTTATTTTTATACGAGTGTGGAAAGTTATTCTCACAGGACGAGGAAAACAGCTAATGCTTCATCATAATTATATTTACACTCTTGGGATTAGACTGTAGCCCTTATTTAGGGAGACTATTAGTTTTACCCATCAGCCATTTCTCAGAAGCAACCCAGAGTTTGAATATGTGTCCAAAGTAGTGGTAACGAGCTTGGTTCTTCTTGGAACCCAAACCTATCTGATAAAATCTATGTTTACTCCGTGTGTTTATATTTTCACAGAAAATCTGTAATGTGGATATATAGACTACTAGCTTCTGCCCGCGACTTCGTACGCGGAACATGTCGCTTATGCCAGCGATAACGGGTCATCAAAATGAAAGATCTTAAACATCTGATCTGATGTCGAATTCTAGGAGCCCGGGTAAACGATGGGTTGCGCGAGACGATTCGAGATGTTTCAGATTTATCATACCATTGCATTGCATTGAGTGCCTTTTTAGAATGTATGGATAACGCCATCTATCGGCAAAAGTGAACACTTATCGGACCTAGTTACGCGCGAGAAAGCTACATAAAGCTGTACGTGTGAAAAACAGCGACACCGTCACAAAACGAAGGGCAGAAACAGCTATAATTTTCATCAATTTAGCTTCAAAACTGACGGAGTTTCATAGACACTTACCCCACCCCCCCCTTTTTCACCCCCGTTAAGGCAGAATTTCCAAAAATCCTTATTGCGTCATTCTTAATTTCTAACCAAATAGCCAAATATTAATTTTAATCGAATTAGCTTCAAAACTGACGGAGTTTCATACAAACTTACCCCCTCCTTTTTACCCCCTTAAAGAGCGAATTTCCAAAAAAAATATAGCCTATATGTTATTCTGATATATAAGCTATATGTCTGCCAAGTTTCATCTAAATCCGTCCAGTGGATCCTGAGATTAGCGTGTGCAAACAGACAAACAAACATTCAAATATACCAACATTCTGCGCCCCGCGCACCGATTACCACGCGCCCCACCATNGACATATAAGCTATATGCCTGCCAAGTTTCATCAAAATCCGTCCAGTGTATCCTGAGATTAGCGTGTGCAAACAGACATAAAAACATATAAATATACCAACATTCTGCGCCCGCGCACCGATTGCCACGCGCCCCACCATCCACACGTCCCGCATGTCGAGTGAGTCCGGACATTGTACCTATCATTGTATCATCGATATAAAATATGTACCGAACTGTCTCTGTGCGTATTAAAAATATTACTTCCCGAGGGAACAACTTCCCGTACCCGGATAAAAAGTAGCCTATGTTGTTCCTCAAGGTGTATTCTATCTCTGTACCAAATTTCATCAAAATCGGCTCACTGGTTTAGGCGTGAAAGCGTAAAAGACAGACAGACAGACAGACAGAGTTACATTCGCATTTATAATATTAGTAGGGATAGTAGGGATAGCTAAAGACAACGTTTTAAAAGAACTATATTCATTTTCCGACACAACGAAGAAAAATACGTGGTCTTTTAAAAAAATAAATACAGTAGTGGACCTGATAACACGGAATTATAATTGAAATGGACAATAAAATTGATTATGTTTTCGAGGAAATGGAAAATTCTTTTTGTTTGTTAAAGTATATATTTTTGTTCGTTTGTTTGTTAAAGACTCTAAAACTACTGAACTGAAAGAAATATTTTTTAAATATTTTAAGAATTCTTTTATATTGGGAAGTTACACTATCCCCAGATGGGGTAGGCTACATTTTATCCCAGTAAGAGTAAAACTGCGAGAAACACCAAATACTAAATATAGAAACATCAAATACATTGAATACCTAAACATCAAATACACAGAATAACACTATCACGAATTCTCATTCCATATCACAGAATCCCTAAAATCATGTCACTATATATTAAAGTGAAAGTTAATAAACCGAGTTTCATTTCTAAATCAAATATGGGAAGCTTTATGCCTACAAATTGGACGCAATAAAAGATTGGTAAATGGATCTCGCTAGCCTCCAGGCTGTAGGTATAGTCTGGCGGATTTTAGAGGAACTTTTTATTGATAGTGTCGTGTCTGGATATTTTTATTCTCATTCACATTCTGTTTTTGTGTGGAAGTTTGGTGCTTTAGGTTTAAAGTTGTCTTTTTTGGTTTTAATTTTGGAGAATTTGTTGAAAGTAGCTTTGTCTGTCCCGGCCTTCACCCGAAAATTACTTCACCAGTTTAAATGAAATTTGTTCGACAAATAATCTGGTAAGAGCTCACCAACACGCATGCAAATCCTCCCAGCTTGGGGGCCTTTGTTCAGTACTGGACATTTTTGGGCTGCAACGACCATGTTCGTCTAATACCTGAGAAAGTAGAATTGCTACTTACTATCCAGGTACGGGTATTTACTTAGTAGTTCTCTCGAACATAAATGGAACCGCGTGAAAAAGTTAGTTTTTGAATTAAACTTTATTCCAAGAACGTTATACTGCAATATGTTTGTATATGTTTTTATGAATTCAATTTGAAACCTTCATCATTCGAAGTAGAATGGCATTATTTTTCTTGTAACAATCAATTAGGGATTATGTTAAATCCTTTCTCCGTATGTTTTAGAAGTACAGTCAGCGATCTTAGGAAATCTATACTAATATTATAAAGCTGAAGACTTTGTTTTAACGCGCTAATCTCAGGAACTACTCGTCCGATTTGAAAAATTCTTTCAGTATTAGATAACCAATTTATCGAGGAAGGATATAGGCTACTTTTTATCCGGGTGCGTGGAGTAGTTCCCACGGGAAAGCGGATGAAACTGCTGGCGGAAGCTAGTAATATTATAAGGTATTTACTTGATTCTAACACAAAAAATCGTGGTAGTCTCGAGTACGAGTGTGTGGGTTAAATTCCAGACTAGATACCTACTCGTGGTAAGTAATAAATATTGGTTTTCGTAGGTACGAAGGTAGGCCTCTTCTTACTGATTCTTTTAGTGGAAGGCCTATTTTCAGCTAACGCTGAAACGATGAAGATGATGATAATGATAGTGACACAAGACAAATTAAATGTTACTGACTGTACGCTAATTTACTTCACAGCTTTTGAAAATCAATTCTTGGAAGTGTATATTCCTGAAACAATGCCTCTCAACCTCCCATTATGTTATAATAATATGTCTGCTATGATGAAAATACTAAGAATTTTAATTTAGTACGTGTTTATGAATATTTTAATGAAATTCTACACAAAATTCGAAGAAAATTACTCTTAGATAGCGGGAGAATATCTATGCCAAGTTTTTTTATGGATTCATATAGTTATTTTCATACATCATTTTGAAAAGCGTTTAAGAAGTTTAGGACGAGAATTTCTTAACACTTTCGCCGTCGTATAATTCATATTATGTAATACACACCAATTGTTTAACTATTGTGTCTACTTTGTAGACATTTAATGGATTCAATTTTCCGACTACATAATCGAAGCATCATATTTCAAACATAGCAAAAATTTTAATTTATTTAAGAATTTACATCAATTATGGTCGGATTGTTGCAGCTCAATTTCACAGAACTATTGGTTCGCTGGTACGTAGCCACGAGCTCCTGATGTAAAGTACAGACAACAGCAGGTTACGGTACCCGAATCAGTCAAATTTTACCAATCAAACATTAACCTACCACCATTGTGATAAGGTTGAAAATCTATTGCAGCAATTTGACAGATTGTGGTAACTGTGTCGTCTGTACACTAACACAGTCGATACTGCCCTCAAAATTTCCAATAACGCTTAGCTAGTAGATATTTGCCTGAAAACCCATACTTATCCTGATATACCTTTTATCCCGTAGCTTCACAAAACGCTATGTCATCAAGGAAAGGTTCTTACGTCGACGGAATTTAATCTAAGCTATAGTTGGAACAAATTTCTAGAAGGGATATTCAAGTTACTTTTGTACCAGGTCATTGACCTATGACGATGAGATTATTTGAAGAGAATATAATATGTTGAGACTTCAATGAACGTTGGATTTAGGGATGTAATAGAATTTCTAGTTCATTTTCTACGTCAAAAATATATCGAATCCTTATTATTACTACATATTTGTAGTTGTAATATATGAAATACTTCAAAGGAAGCAGGACCCGAGGGATTGATAGGTTACTTAGGTAAAGCTGAATTTGTCCGAAAGCGATTTTTGCAAATTTATTGAGGTAACCGTGTCTGAAGGAATACGTTAAATTGCAGTTGGAATGGTTGATCTTTCATGTCCAATTAATATCTCATAGAACCAAAAAACAACTCCTATTTCTACGTTAGTATTTTTGCACTAGCTTCTGCCAGCGGTTTCACCCGCGTCCCGTGGGAACTACTCGGCGCACCCGTATAAAAAGTAGCCTATAGCCTTCCTTGATAAATAGGCTATCTAACACAGAAATAATTTTTCAAATCGGACCAGCATTTCATGAGATTAGAGCGTTCAAACAAACAAACTCTTCAGCTTTATGATATTAGTATAGATTACGATATCTCCTACAAGCATAATATTGGTCAACTCTATGGAATAAGTCACTGTCAACAACTTTTACAAAGAAATTGCAAATGTAACTACTGAACTCGAGTTTTTAGGTTCAATTTCCAGAACGGTCAAAATGTTTTATTAGGGTTCACCCAATTTGTAAAGAGTAGCCTAGAATCTAGAATTGTGAATATTTGATGGCAAAAAACTCACCGAATTACATGAATAATTTAGTTAAGTAATCATTCAGCAGAATTACAAGAATTGCTTCTTTTTTATCAATCAAGAAGTAGGTATAGACCGTCTCATAAAGCAGGTTTTATTTGCAATCTGTACAGGTATGTAACTTAAATAAAGAAAAAACGGACTACTGCAAGTTTGAATCGCGCATGAAAGGTTCCGTGCCATCGAACAAAATGAACAGAAATATGACATCTGCACCTACCAGGTAATATTATAAAGCTGATTTGTTTTAGTTTGAACTACTGGTCCGATTTGAGAAATTCTTTCAGTGTTAGATCGCCCATTTATCGAGAAAAGCTAAAGATTACTTTTTAGCTGGGTGCGCGGAGTAGTTCCCGCTGGCGGAAACTAGTTTGTAATATAGGATGCCTTGAATTATTATTAGTTTCATTCTATTTTTCAGTTTTTTGCTATAGCGGTAACAGAAGCACATCAACTAACTATCACCATTCATGAAATCCAGCCGAGTCACAGACGTTTTTTTTTTTTACCGCCCCATTTTACCCTTTGAGTACAGAACTCTAAAAAAACGCATCACAGAACACCCAAACAAAAACAAAAGCTGTACGTAAAGCCAATCCGAACCGTACAACTGTCATTCATAGAAATCCTCAGTGCATTGACCTTTCGCTCTGAAAGGGTCGCGCTGTTGATTGCTTCCTGTGTTTACACGCCGCCGTAATTGTTCAACAATTGAAGCGCAATGTAATATGAAGTGACGGCTGATTATTGTGTCTCCATACGAATTGTTGCAAAGTGGCTGACTGCTGACCATTTGAACGTCTGATACTAAATTGGTCTAGGGTCGTATTGTGTGAAGGAGATGGGCATATGGGGGACGTCATAGTGGTATCCCTTTTTGGTATTGGAGCATACGTTAGATTGATGTGTCTGACGCCCTAGGCCCTGGACCAATTTACATAATATGACTCGTGATATTCTTGATGAATATTTTACAGTAGCTGTTTTTCCGCGGTTTTACCCGTGTCCTGTGGGACTTCTTCCTGTATCTGTCTGTCTTAGCTTTCAAATTGGTTCAGTACTTTCGGGGTACAAACAAACAACCAAAAACTATTTTCATTTTATTGTATTGTTAGTATCGGTAACCAACAAATTATTAGGTCCAATAAATGTATTTTTTAAATATAGTCATATATTGTATGGGAATCAAAATCTGAAATGATCAATCTATACTATATTACATAGATATTTGTAACACCAAAATCATACAAGCAGTATGTGCTATAAAATCATTACACAGTCAGCTGAAATTCACCTCTAACCTTCCCAAAACTAATATTAATCACCTCACTTCCAATTCCAAATGAATTGAATGTCAATATATATTTTCCCTGAGCCATCACAGATTTTGGGTAATTGAAAGGGTAACAATTTGAACTGACGCAAGCATTATTAGAATTACCAATTGACTATACGGTCTAATGGTTGATGGTACCAGGAATAAGGGTTTGGTTAAGTAGTGTTGATTTTGTGTGGATTAATAGTGTCGTTTCTTGTACTAGTACAATTACTATTGAGATCTTTGAATATTTTTTTATGTATTTTAAAGAAAATACTGAAATATTATCTTGATTTATAAACCGTTGCAACCACGTCCCCGGACGATTTCTTCCCGTATCCGATATAGCCTATGTTATTTTTCAAATCCGTTCAGAAGTTTCGGAGCTCAAACAAACAAACGAGAAAATCATCCTCCTCATCATCAACATCCTCCTTAACATATTAGTACAGAAGAAACATATTTTAGCAGTATTATCCAAGCGACCATACAAGCCACATTTTTAACACGCTTTTATTAGCTTGGGTTGTATCTATGTATGTATGTAACGGAATCTTTGAGCTTAATTTTCACTGGTGTTTATAAGTCTGTTCAACTTGGACCTTTGCATACGTATCAAGGACCGATGACAATGCAATATTTTGATAAGAGTTTCTCATTATCAGGGGGCACGGCAGTGCCCCCGCCAAGTCAAGCAGAAAAAACACAATCAATTTTAGTTGTACTGCAACTAAAAAACTGCAAAACATTCCATTTAAACTAAAAAGTAGAAAATAAAAAATAGTTTAAAAAAACTAAAAAAACACGCTTTTATTGCTAACTGAACTAAACAGTAGAAAATAATTTTTAATGACAAAGAGTTTTTATTACAGTAGTAGAAGGTCGGACAATCAATCATAATTAATTACCTCAAATAAACATTATAATAAAATTTAAGTTATTAACAAAATAATTCCATTCAAAGTAAAAAGCGTGGGGTGCTATAAGATAAATGTTATGAAAATGAAGTAAAATGCACCCCACGTTTTTACTTTTAAACTATTATTTTTTCTCACAGTAGAATAGTATCAGTAGTAAGCTCAAACATAATGAAATGCAGATCATCCATTCTCTACATAATTACGTATTCTTATTACGAACAAAATAAACTGAGAAACAGATAAATATATCCGCAGTTTCTTGCCAAGAACTCACAACTTCTATAACAATGCTAAATGATGACGCTCAGATTGCAAATCAGAGTTGCTTTACAAAAGGGCGCAAGTAGTGACAGATTACAACATCGCACGAACATTTGTTCCCGTGGTTGGTTCTTACAACTTAGTTCTTAGTTGAACGTTAATATCTCAGAAGAAGACTGCGTTTGTATGTTCGTCTATAGAAATTAGTTTTCTTTGCAATAAGTACAATTTTAGCCAAAAAATAGTATTACTGAAATGGGATTGATGATTTTTATAAAAAGGTCGTGGCTAAGTAACAGCTAAGGATCGATTGATCATCAGTTGGATCAAGGATGGAGTATGTACTCTTTTCTCTATTGTTCGAACCTTTGTAATGCTACGGGGGTAGGTAAAACTGAGGAGGTGAGATGTTTTATAGAAAACAGAGATAAGACTTCTAGAGAAATACACTTCTAAAGATCTAGAAGGATTCTCCGTATAGACAATTGCTACTCTCGCGAAACCACATGGATTGGTAGGGACATATCTGTGAAAATAACATCAGTGTCTCTGCCAATCTATTGAGCAAGCTAATGAACCTTTCGATCTGAAAATGATCGCATAGAAGAAATTCTCAATTTTAAAAATCTGGCCCAGAAGTTTCGATTGCCACCAAATAAGTTCCAGGACAAAATTTTAAAGAACACACGTATAATGTATATAAAACAGATTTTTTTCGAACTCCTGGCAGCCTTTGATCACCATGTAACCGAAAATTTTACAGCCCTAACTCAAGGGGCCATATGGGAAATCTCAACTTAATTTTGAGAGGCCCACCCCATATCCCTCTTGAAAAATTGCCGAAGAAAATGTATGAAATATTGTTTATAAGGAATCTTATGAGGGGTTGTAAGCAGTTTTTCATTGACTGCCTTCTGAAAGATGGTGTCTTTAAGGCTTATTATAACCATCACTGTAATATTGTGCCTACAAAAAGTTATTTTAATTTTCTTGGAACTTTTGTACCCAAAACAAAATAACAGCGATCCTTATCATAACTAGGTCGAATTATTATGGAAATAAAGTCGACTAATTTACGATACAATGTCAAATATTCATGGGAGTTATGCATGAAATGATTTAAACTAACAAACATTAACTTGTTAGGTAAATAAAATATGTGGTTGTAAATATCATAGCAAAACTACAAACTATGCAATTTAACACGCAAATATGCTCATGCTTACACAATAACTGTGCTTAAATAACAATAGGGCAAGCAACAATGGATTAATCCAAACGAATATATCGCTTAGTTTTTTAATTAAGTTCCATATGTCATCGTTTGAACTGGTACATGATATAATCTATACTCAATATTACAAAGCTGAAGAGTTTGTTTGTTTGAACGCGCTAATCTCAGGAACTACTGGTCCGATTTGAAAAAATCTTTCAGTGTTAGATAGCCCATTTATTGAGGAAGGCTATAGGCTACTTTTTATCTGGGTGCGCCAAGTAGTTCCCACGGGACGCGGCTGAAACCGCTGGCAGAAGCTAGTGGTCAATATTCTTACGGACCGCGCAGAAAATCCGCTGGTGCGAAAGCGCTGCAAAAGGGCTGAACATAATCACACTTATAAGCCAGGGGACTTCAAAATCCACACTCATAAGCCTCGAAATACCGTAAACACCCAACACGGTCTTTTTGCTGAAAAATATTAATTTCTGTAAAAAAAAATCATGCCTCAGCAAAGCGCGTGCTGGGCGCAATTTCTTTTTAATTAACATTAAGTCGGAGCCTAATATTACACACCCCTTTGACGGCATATAACGAACTGACCCCGTTTAATTTTATACTTGAATACCGAATAACAGCTGTTCCCAGTATTTTTACCTTTGAAAATGGAATTGGTTTTGTGGGGAAATTTAAAAATGAGTTTTATGGTATGTAAGTGGCCTCGTTGGTAAAAAGAAGACGTGAAAATATTTTATAATTAATATGAAGCCCAGAAGTCTTCGTATATATGGGAAACTATATTACCGTATCTGCAGTAACGTATTTGCGAAACTGCAGATAAATCTATTATGCCTTCCCAAAATTCATGTTATAGTAGGGGTTGCAACAAAAAATATAAAAACATAACATTATCTGAGATACTAAATAGGTTCATATATTACATATTTTTACCTATAAAACTAAGAGATATATAGAAAAGGATTTCATCATCAAACAGGCCGCTTGAAATTTGCAATGGAAAATTCCATTAAAGACACCCAATCATAAGACGTAAAGTAAATTAACAACAATAGTCATTATATTATTTTGACGTAAACAAAATCCAACAAAGCACCCCTAAAATTAAAACAAAGGATTCCAAAACAAATTTTGCTCCTCAAACTGTTCAAAACGTTGAACATTCTTCTATCAAAAGAAGACAAACCAAAAACCGTCGCAATTACGTCTAACCAGCCCGACGACCCACTTTAAACAATCATAAAAATGGTAGAAAAGACCCATTTTTTCCGTTATCCCACCGCGAGTGGCTTATTCAGTCAGGGTTCCAACTTCTAAGATTTGAAGGAACGACAGACAGACAATTACAGCCGGCTTTTGTTATTTCAAGGGGTTTCTCTTGCGAAATTTTTAGATGACGCTCCGTCGTTCCATTGAAATTTCCTTGCTCCGAAAACCCAGAAGTGTGGTACTAATTAGGATTTTCCCTTTTCCATTGTAGATTTCAGTGACTGAAATGCTGTCAGTTTTGTGAGATTTTATATTTTAAGGGGTAACGGCCTGTAATGGTTTGTTTTTGATTGTGAGGGTGGACACTATGTAACTATAACGACTATTATAACCGGTCATGGCCGCATATTGTTCAAATCGGCGATTCGGTCTGTATGGTTGTTTAATGGGTGAACCTCATTCGTTTAAACAAATCATTACTCTAAATAAATTTTGTCCTTCTCCTTGTTGGTATCTAGCGATGGCTAAGAATATCCAAAAAATACGTATAAAATACTTGGTAGATTATGAGCATTATAGGGCAACAAAGTAAAACAGAGTAAATGATTCATGGTCCAACCAAGATATTAAGTCCATACAAAAATGTTAGATATTTTTCCCTACAAAACATACTCAAAAACTTCTTCATTTTATAGCAGAGATAAGCTTGATATTTATCGAAGCAACTGGCAATATGTTTCCTTTGCCTTTCAAACTAAAAAGCGATAAATTTGAAACGTCCAAGTATTTGTGAAAAGCACAATAGTTTGCACGCCTTATCGAAGTCATATTCAAGCTAAATTCAAGTTTTAAGTTCAAGCACCCGAAACGTGATGTTGTATTTCAAAGAAAAATTTAAAATATTGTATCTTTAGAACATTCTGCCATTTTTTAGGGTCCGTTCCCAAAGGATAAAACGGGACCCTATTACTAAGACTTCGTTGTCTGTCTGTCTGTTTCCAGGCTGTATCTCATTAACCGTGATAGCTAGAATACTGAAATTTTCACAAATGATGTATATCCGTTGCCGCTATAACAACAAACACACAAAAAAATATATATAATGCTGTTGTTTATATTCATTAATTGCAAAGTTAGTAGCGCTATCTATTAGAAATAATGTGCAACTTAAGTAACTCACAATTGACCATTCCTATTGTACTTTTTCATAGATAATGGTACGGAACCCTTCGTGCGCGAGTCCAACTCGTACTTGGCCGGTTTATTTTCAAGCACAGATCATTTACTTTTATGTCTATTTTAAAGTATTGAAGATCGGATCAAATATCCATTTTTTCTGCAATGGAAATTGCCAGTATTATTTATTTAGGTACTGAAATAACTTATTATGAATGATGAATAAAGTTTGTTTAACACAGTAACGTTATTAATATTCATTCTGTATGAAATAGTTTAAAATAAATGACTTTTATCATGACTGTTAAATAAAACACGGTTTAATCAGAATCATTTATTAACTTCGCTTATAAATGCATTTTTGTGAATGTTATTTAGTTTAATTTGTAGGTCTCTAATAAGCACATTTCTAAATAATAATTATAATTCTCCACGAAATATACTTAAGAAATCTTCACTTGGTTTAGAGCCCGCAAAATACTTACCAATTTAAGTTTTATAGTATAGTCTTCTTCTTATATATAAAAATCAATAGCTGTTCGTTAGTCACACTAAAACTCAAGAATGGCTGGACTGATCGGGCTTATTTTGGTTTTAAAATGTTTGTACAGATCGAGGGAAGGTTTAAACGATGAGAAAATATAATTACAAAAAAAAATAAAGGTAAGTGATACGAAGTTTACCTGGTCAGCTAGTATCTTATAAATAAAACAGAACAAACATAGAAAACAATACAAGTAGACTTACCAGTTGTATTAAACCATCTTGTTGCAGTCTTAACAAGACTCTAGATAGTACTTGTAGTATCTCTAAATGTTGCTTGTACTGCAAACAAGCATTAACCGTCGTTGTACAATCATTAGAACTATTTAGAACTTAGTTCTATTAGAGAAAATACTGTAAAAGACGTTTAAGAGGGAATTGTTTTGTTTTAAAGAGGTTTGTAGTTCAAGCGGGGTTATAAACCTAGAGTTCAAACTAAGCTATATCTATTTAAATAAATAATTAAATCTTAAATCAAATGCATATAAATCATAACATTAATTCAATAAATATCTGTGTGTAGAAGAAAAAATCAAAAATAACTTAGCAGATTTTCATGAGGTTTCCACCAAGTCAATATTCAGCCCTGGGAAGTACTAATAAATGCATCAAAAAATTAAAGCGACCGTTCTTTTTTCATGCACGTTATTTTATGAGCCCCACTACTTTAATTTCTATTTAATAATACCATGAATTCTCAGATACCGTATCGACCCTTAATCTTAACTATTAGTCAATCCTAATACATTCATTGCTGGCATATCAAAAATGCTTCAACCATTTTTCTCAGCAAAAGACTTTACATTTCGACATAAACGTGAACGATATATACTATCGAACGGTTCGTCCTATGCTTAAAGTTGTCAGCGTGCGCTGGCGAGCTTCCAAATTGATCTGTAATTTATATTGAACTGATATAACTTATTTAACCTCAAATTATTTGCTTTTGTGCCTTTTTGGTAGTTCATTGTGATTATCGTGTCCGTTATTCCTGAGAATATTATTAAAAATTGTCGAAAATACCCAGTGTACGGTATTTTTTTTCGGTGTGAATTACCACACCCCTCCCATAGTGGGTGCAGCGTGAGGGAGTGTCAGACTTCTACTGACTAAAACCCACCGTGTTCTTTCTTGAGCCCTTTGTGTACCTGAGCCACGGTAACTCTTTCAAATACTTCCGCAGCCCCTAGGGTGACTCGGCGGCGCGGATTGTTCCACGCGCTCCTCAGAGAGTGTCAGCAAAACCCTGCGGGACCCACTAGGGCCAGAGCCTGTCGGGGCTGCGGGTTGTTCGAAAGAGTTACCGCGGCCCTGGCGCACAAAGGGCTCCCGAAGGAACACGGTGGGTTTTAATCAGCAAGTATGACCGAACAGAAATGGAAGTGAATGTATATCGCAACTTAACGTTGGTAAAACAAGTTGTCAGAGTAACGTCCGCAAAACAGTTTTGATACTAAAAAGCAATTTTTCCACCAGTCACGAAAAGCACAGCCTGACCTGACTATTTCAACAGTAGTTCAGAATTCCAAAAGAGGTTCTAGTCGTTAAAACCAGACCTTAAATTCAGCTATGAATCCAAAAAGAATCACAAAGGCATCTTTTAAAGCGAACTCAATTCCGCAACAGGTTTGCAGTTTATTGAGCATCGTTGTAAAAGCAACTTCCTTAGCTTCCGCGAAATGATAAACAGCATTTTAAGTTTTTCTTCCATTCAGGATAGAAATAATTTAATAGCTTCGGGAATGGCTGGTTTGCAGCGGTATTGATTGCTTCCTCGGGAGCTTAAGAACCTCTTTACATGGCCCGATACGATATTTTTGTTGGATGTATTTTGGTGACAAAATCTGAAGGCATTGAAGCGACTAGACAAGATGTTAGACATTATGAGCCCTTGCAGACTTCAACCTTAACTTTTGACTAACTATCAGTAAGCAATTATCACATAGTCTAGTTTGAAGGAATCGTGAACCCCATGAAACATTTTAGTCTGAATGTCTACATACCTACAGATTAAGTGACAGATCAAACTATTGATTGAAAAAATGCAAAACGTTTTATATACGTAAGTGGGTATTGTTAAACAATAACCCAAAGAAATCTTAACGTTTGAACTGTATTTTCAACTTGTTTCTGTTTTAAGAGATCAAGTCTTATTACAAAGCCAGATCGTATCGGATGGCGTAAAATGACTCTAAGAAAGCGCTAAAGGATTTATGCTGTTTGCAATTTAGTTGTCGAATCAGTGAAATTGGATTTTATTTGAGAAATGTAATACTTTGTGTTATTGCTAAATTGATAGATATCATGTTATGAGCAGTTGATTGTCAACAGCATACGTAACCTGATGTTTCATCAATGATATAAAGCCTAGTCTAGCCTAGTCTCAACACACGTATACTTTACTTAAACCAACCTTCCTCTAATATTACTCCCTTTTTTCCCTAGCCTGGACTGTCCAACTGCTAGGCAAAGGCCTCAAATTCTCGTCTCCACACCTCTCTTTCTTCGTCGTCGTCTTTAAAGTATTTCCACCAATAGCGATTGTAGGCGTAATCACAAAGCAAATATTGTATTAGACTCGTATTTTGGTTTTAACTTATCCGTTTGAGAAAAAAACAGGCACTTAAGAGATTGTATTATTTCTGATTCATTGTCATCCAGTAAGAAAAAAAAAGCGAACCGGCATAGGTACTTGATGAAAGGGTTTCGTACTGTTAAAAAGCGTGGAATAACCTCTAAGTCACAATCCATGAAATTATTCAAGTAGAAAAGATTTTAATTTCATATAATATTTAATCTCATATAAATTCATACGGCTCAAAAAAATTATATGTGATTCTATGGAATCTATCTATCTATGTGGAATCTAGAATTTTATTTCAGTGCTTATAAAAATTAAACTGAATTACTGAACGAACGGACAGACGAACTGCATGACACCCCAAGGATTTTATATTTCATTTACAAGAACGGAACCTTAAAATAACGAAATGGAGTTGGTGTTGCAAAAAAAATCGCGATTCCATAAATTGTTCAGTAAAACTTGAATGTGTTTCTTTCATTTCGCGTTTATCCCGAGTTTCTTTGCTCGCTTTAATTTAAAAAGTTGGATTGATGTCCTGAGGCCGAATCACCGGGTGTTTTTTGTATGACTATGTTTATGGAGTATAAATTACCTTGTTTTTTGGTCCGAGGTACAAAAACTCGAATATTTTTTTCATTGTACCCGTGGATGTGAGCTGTTATATTTTTGGAGTACGGTAATTGTTTTAGGATATGTTTAGATTTTTTTAATTAACCGGTTTTTGTTTCCTTTTTGACTCTCGAAAATACACAAAAATAATAACGTTTTATAACTATGCTGTATTCTTTAAATGTATATCCATCTTGTTTGTTGCATATTCGAATTTTAAATGAATTAACTGACAGGCTGTGAAAAGTTATAAAAATAAGACGATATTGCATAATTATGAAAAAATACCCTTACTTCAATGACTTCACGATACTTTGACTTGTGTTAGGTAATTCTCACTTTGAAGTTTAGATATTAATGCATATTGTTTCATTCACGTTGATGTTACTAAGGAATAATGAATAGGTATAATAACAAATAACTGAATTAAACCAGAAGCAATAGGCACAACATGTCGTGTCTAACAATGAGTCTACCAAATACGAGAGCTCTATAGTCTAGATACAGATTAGTGGCGAGTATCATTGAAGACAACCATACAAAGAGGCTTTCTCAGAAATGATATCTACATACAGACAGATATTATAAACAACTAAACATTGAAATCAATAATTGGGATTTGAAAACCATGCCAACCTCACGTGCCTAGCCTTTTTTCGCTTTCCCAACTACTTTGGGGTCGGCTTCCACTCTAATCGGATGCAGCTGAGAACCAGTGTTTTACTTGGAAAGACTGCCTGTCTGACCCCCACAACCCAGTTACCCGGGCAACCCCATTGGTAAGACTGACTACCAGTAACGGCTGCCAAAGGTGGTCAAATGACAGCCGGCAACCACCAATTAATCGAGCCTTCCAAAACAGGGAATACCTCGCTACGACAAGATGGTCACCCATTCACAAACTGACCGCGCTAACCGTTGCTTACCTGTAGGATCGATCGATCCGCGCGGCTTTGACTTAGCCACGAGCTTTTCAACATCATGCACGACAATATATTTCTTGAGTATTTAACGACGTTAAAAATCAACAAAGGCTCTGAAAAGTATAAATATTATATAGAGGAAATTGAATTTATTTCAACAAAATCTTTAATAGAAAAACTGCAGAATAAACTTGGACTAAACTTGCCAGAGATAAATACCTTACCTACTTTCTTCTTTAATTTAAGAGCCTAGCTCTTGTCGGTGCAGCTCTTTCCATTTTTGTCTATCGAGTGCCAGCTCTTGAACATCCTTATATGTCACAACTTTCACCTTCTCTTTAATTTAGAAGATTGAAGGAAAGAGGGGAAGGGGTCGTCCAAGGTACAGCTATTTCAGACCTTACCTACTATTATACATATTTACTGTAACTAATAATGAACAAAAAATACACAGTAAATTATCATGTAAACGTTTACTAAACTTGTGTACCAACAACCGCTCAACGCGTGACTTACTCATGTAAAATATTTTTTTTAACACAGAAATGTAGTTAATTAAAAATTGTAGGTCAATTAGCAATAATAAGTCAAGCCCAACGACCTCTTATCACGCTTTATTTCACTTAACACGTTTGTATAACTTTGCTGGAATTTATGTTGAAGTAAATCATACCTGATTTACATACGGCAGCTGACGAGGCACTGAAAATGTGTGTGAATTTTGAAATTACGTAAATTTTAAAATTCAAACCAAAAAATTTAAGTGTGTTTAGTTGGTATAATTAATAATATTTGCAATCTTAACGACCAATTTCACAGGTTTCCGATAGTTATCTGACGTATAATTCCATAGAAAAGTAGTCAAAATTAAAAATATGTCTTTGGCATTATCTGTCAGATAGCTAACAAGAACTATATCTGGAACCTCTGAAACTGGCGCTTAGTCTTACATTGATTTATATTATTGATTGATAGAAGATGAATTTATCGATGTCAGCGACGTCAAAGTAGATCTAAATTCATCCTCATCTGCCTAGCCTTTTCCCTACAACGTTGGGGTTGGCTTCCAGTCTAACCAGATGCAGCTGAGAACCAGTGTTTTACATGGAGCAACTGCATGTCTGACCTCCACAACCCAGTTACCCGAGGCAACCTGGCACCCCTTGGTAAGACTTTCTGGCTTCTGACTGCCCGTAAAGATTGCCAAAGATGTTCAAATGATAGCCGGGACCCACCAAGTTATCGTGCCTTCCAAAACATGGAAGAACTTGTTATGACAAGATGGTCACCCATCCCCGGACCGACCGCGCCAAGCGTTGCTTAACCTTATGATCGATCGACCCACGCGGCTTTGACTTAGCCAAGAGCTCTTCTAAAGTAGATTAAAGTCCAAAAATTCAATTTTTAAATTACCTGTAAAAAAAGCCTTACCTACATGGGCTTAAGCGGCTGTCAAAGATGTAAAAGATAAAACTCTAGACATTTTTTCAAAGCAAGCTGAAAATCAGCATTTTAGTAAATCAATTTTTACAAAATCATTTTGTATTGACAACAGTAATACATACTGCTTTCTCGATTGATCTGTATAGCTATTACTAAGCCACGAAGCTCCTCTTCAACAAAAAAGAAAATCAAAATCTGTTCTTCTTTCAAATCTAGATAATACTTCGGAACCATTTCATCCGTGTGTCAGTCTCTGAATAGCGATTGTTCATAAATGACACAATGATTAGGTTCTACACTATTGTTACGCCTCGCGCTCCATAATAAGAATTCACTAGTAACAGAAAATGATTTAGCTCGAATTCCGTTTTGTAAGCTCGGAATAAAAGGTTCGTCTTTTACAATCAAGACAAAGGGAATTGTAATTATGAGTAACACTCCAGTTATTGTAGAAGATATTCATTCGTAGTTTATTTTCTCATTGTCTGAATAACGAAATTGTTAGTGTCTGGAGTGTTGTTGCATTGTGTTGTTTCATTGAAATGTTGAATGCTGGGCTAGTAGAAAACTATAAATACTGCTGAATTATGGTTGAGAATCGTGATGCAATAACAGAAAAAGATTAAGTGGCAGTTTCACAGGTTCCAGATAATGTTCTAGATAGCTATCTCACAGATACTGCCATAGAAAAGTAAACCCAGGTCATTATCTCTCAGATAGCCATCTGTAACCTGTGAAACTCGCCGTAAATTCATTGGAATTGAGACATACCTATCTTTCTACTGAGAAATGTATAAGTTTTTTTATTCAAATTTGTTTCAACATCAATGATTTTTGAGCAATCGATCCCTTTTATCTAAACCCAGTCAAAACAGTAGACTACACCAATATAATATCGTCAACATATCAGCAATTAAAACTTACATGTAATATAAATATTAATATACACGTATATTCCACCTGGTTTCTGAGATACCAATATCCAACTAAATCACTATATAGAAAACAAAGTTACTTTCGCTGTCCCTACATCATCCCTATGTACGCTTAAATTTTTTTAAACTACGCAACGGACTTTAATACGGTTTTTTAAATAGATATTGTGATTAAAAAGGAAGATTTATATATACATATAATGACATTCATTAAGTATTGGAGAAATACTGTTATTTTGCATTCTTCTTCTTCTTATCGAGTGAGCTGCAGGTTTAATCATCTAACAAGCCCTAGTGTCAGAGTTTTCTTAAATCCGCCTGACGGCCTCTGACGTGGATTTATATACTTTTTTTGGAGAAGAGACGGATAGTTCGCTCAAATTAAAATAAAAACGTCGTACTTAACAATTTATTACAAAAAAATGTTCACAAAATCAATTATCAATCTACCTACACAGTAATTCCTAAATACCTAAACTATACCTAACGCACAAAATCACTCAAGACAACCGTTCCACACCGCTCGTCGAGCCAAAAGTGAAGCGCGGGACGCCGCGCTCGCCGACGACTCATTCGCAGTCGGTCAAACAGTCCACAGCGCCATCTATGATTTTTGTCTCTTACTCCAACACGGCCTCTCCTGACGAGAGAACGTCCTCGTTCTCCAATACGTGCTGAGGGTTTTCTTGTGAGACACTCTTTGCATCTTCACCATCTTCTGCAACAACGATGACTACGACTGTCTCTTCGCCTTCTGGAGTAGATTCAGCTTCACCTGGTTCCACAACTTCTGATCCAGTCGATTTTGCTTCTGATGTTGTAGAAATTGAACAGGAAGAGCTGTGCTCAGCTATTCCGTATCCAGAAGCACCTTGGTTCACAGCTTCGTCTTGGTCCGCGGCAGCCGACTCGTCATTGCTCTGGTCTGCACCTGTAGTACAATACGAAGTCTGTTCAAACACAAATGGGTATATCTTGCGAGGTCTGCTCGCATTAGGTGTGTAATTAAATTAGTGAGCTTTACTCGTATGTTTTTGT
>NWSH02000296.1:6206466-6221459 GCA_002382865.2 Heliothis virescens | reverse complement strand
CGCATTACAAATGTGAAAGACAGAGACAGATATACAAGGCTCGAAATTTAAAATACTAACAAAAATTTTAACTGTCTAACTTTCACGGCTACCAAGATACATTGTAAGGACAGACGGATTATGAAGTATTAGTAATACTGACTGCCCGCCAGACGTCAGACTTATTGTAGGACAGATAAATCGGGCCAATTTTTGTAGGACGTTCTGAATAGCATTATCTGTCCGACTTTTTGCAAGACATGTGCGTTGCTCTATTGTTATTAGTCTGTTCTATTTTTCTCCTACGTGGGCGGGCAGTCTTAGGATCCCTGTTTTCCTTTTGGGTACGGACCTCTAAAAATATGATTGTAGGGAGGGTACAGAGAAAAATACGAGGAAATATTTTGCATTGCACTTTAAGATGTTTTCTTGGGGTTCGAATTAAGCCAAGAGGTGAAGGATCTTGTCACAATTTGTTTACTTTCGTGCCTGTTTTACATTATTCGAGGTAAGGAAAGGTAAAGAAAATCAACTCATTATGTAAGAGGAAATACGGAGAAAGGAGTGAATACTAATATGCTTAGTCAATAAAGGAGGTGGAATATAATAAATATAGAAAGATTATTAAATTTGGAATGATACTTGCGATGATGAGGCTTTAGCAATCTTACTGTGGGTTAAAATAATTTATTAATCTGTTGATTTGCGAGATAGGAATTTGACATTGCTCTTATGGGTATAAAGTCATAATTATATCTCTAGTAAGCAAATTATTGATTTGCTTACTAGAGATATAATTATGACTATTATAGATAGGTAGGTTATTGAAATCTGCTATTGGAGAACCTATGAAGGATTTGTACTAGACATTATTGAAAGACGTTTGTTTTCTTGAACACGCTTATATCAGGAACAAGCTGACTGATTTGAAAAATAAAATCGAAACGACAATATATCTCTTGTGTGACGTCTTTACTAAAGGTATTTAATGTTATTTATTTTCTTTGTGCTAGAGTTTTCTTTGGAAATGTTTGATTAAAGGAATCGTTCATTAGTAAGAACAGAGTCTTTCGTATAAATTGATAATGTTAGGTAAGAATAAATGATTATTTTTTAAGGTTCCGTACCCAAAGGATAAATGAGGACCCTATTACTAAGACTTCGCTGTCTGACCGTTCGTCCGTCTGTTACCCGGCTGCAGTATCTCGAGAACCATGAAAGCTAAATATTTCACAGATGATGTATTCCTTTTGCCGCTATAACAACAAATTCTAAAAACTAGACTCAAACACCTATTTTAGGGTACTCCGGTACCACACCGGTACCCTTCATGCGCGATTCCGACTCGCACTATGTTTTAATTTCTTCTTACTAATACTTTCACAGAAATTCACATAAATCTTACGAAACGTCTAAAAACAAAACTGAAATATTTATACAGAACCCTTTAATTAGCAGAACGGATTTCCGAATTCATATTTTACTCGTAAATCGTACACGATACACGGATAACGTTCTACCGCACCGAAATACCACATATAAAACAAACATACCGCTTACAATTTTAGGAAAAATCACCTTTAAACTTAAACGAATAAGATTCATATAAACTGCAAATACAAAATTGGAATCCTACAATATGGAAAAAATAATGCCAAAGTGAAATGATACTTATTGCGTAGACAATAAGGTTGAATGAAACCGCAAAAATATCGTGGTCAATAAGCACTATCGTTTCAATATAAATAGAACAACGAATGTAATAGACCGGTTAGTATCAAAATGTTTATCTAAACGTTAAATTGTAATGTTTATTGTTTATAGTTAAAGTGATTTATGCTTTTGGTATTTAGTAAATAGTTGTAAAACAAATTGATTTACAGATCCTAAAGGGTTTCCGAAAACTTTCTTTAATTTTAGTTGTCGTTAATTCAGTGGCTGACTTACGCTTCCTTCCTTGTCAATCTTATGTTTTAATTATTTATTTATCTGAAGTTGGGTATTTTAGATTAAAATAAATCAATAAATTACTGTAAGATTCAGGAATAAAGTTTGAGCTTGTGATAAAGTAATTTAAAAAGCTACCTAATCTAAGCTACTTAATCTACCCAAATCTATATTTTTTTACCAATAGAATACTAACCTTCGACTATTGTGATAAAGTTGAAAACCTTTTGAAAAGAATTGACAGATCTAGGTAGGTTGATGTGCTGACATCTGTACAAAAGTCTATCTACGCTATTAATTCAAAAAGTTTTGTTCATTTTCATTAAAAGATTTCATACTGTACTTACTTTTAGTTTATCAAAAAATAGTTACTCCTTCCACGTGTAAAGGCATAGGCAAGAAATTCATATTCAATACACATAACTACAGTTATATCGTTTAGATTATCTAAGCTTACTTTTGTATCAGATCTCCGGTTAACCGTTTAATTCTCCGGGTAATTTACTTATCTCGGTATACATAAGACCTGGACGGTATTGAAAATCGCTATAGGTTTAGATAGTTTGTCCTCTAAGTAATATTATTTACTTGGGTGCTGTAAATTGGTTTCGGTTTTTAATTTAAAAAACCGGTGCAAGTGCGAGTTGGACTCGCGCATGAAGGCTTCCGTTTCACACGTTTATTGTATGGGGACCCCCCTTTATATATATATATTTTAATTTTTAGTATTTGTTGTTATAGCGGCAACAGAAATACATCATTTGGGAAAATTTCAGCTTTCTAGNTCGCGCATGAAGGCTTCCGTTTCACACGTTTATTGTATGGGGACCCCCCTTTATATATATATATTTTAATTTTTAGTATTTGTTGTTATAGCGGCAACAGAAATACATCATTTGGGAAAATTTCAGCTTTCTAGGAGACAGACAGACAACGAAGTCTTAGTAATAGGGTCCCGTTTTACCCTTTGGGTACGGAACCCTAAAAAATAACTAAATGTTACTTAGAAATGGTCATACTTAATTTCAATTTTGACAATTTGAAAATTATTTAAAACTGTGACATATTTTATTGCACTTTGCATACAAAATACTTACCATAACATATCACAAATAATACTACTTCCCAGCCGATTTCGGCTATGGTGACTGCTACTAATTGATATCACAAATACACCATAACCCAGCCATACTGCTCTTTACGTTTTGATTATGTAATTTCGTTGATTTTTTTACAATTTTACAGTTTATATAATTGATATTAAAAAAACAGTTACCTACCTTATTTGCGCCATAAAATTGGCCAAACTATCTACGCCACCAAACCAGAACTATCGTAACTTAAAACATGGCCGCCAAACTTTAAATTATGAACCAACAGCATAGCTAGCATCAATATCTGTGTTAAATACACCAAGTACACCGCCATAGTTTGAACAGAATGATATTATGGTAACATCTAAAATTTCCGTTCAAAATTACAAAGCGGCAACTTGTAATGCAGAGTTTAAAGTTTCAATGAGGATGGTACCTGGAATTTGAAACGAATGGATACGAAATATGCGTACATAGGACAATTGATTGGATATAATATACCCGTTAGTACTAATGATACGTAGTTCATGTATAAAACACTACATACAAAGTTGTTTAAATTTTTACTACGAATATTATAAATGCGAAATCACTATTCTATTTCTGCTAATTTAGAGGAAGTATTTCGCTGTCCATCCATCTATCCGTCTGTCACTAGGCTGTATCTCAAGAACTGTGATAGCTAGACAGCTGAAATTTTCACAGATGATGTATTATTATTGCCGCTATACCAACAAATAATACAAAACCCTTCGTGCGCGAGTTCGACTCGCACTTGGCTAGTTTTTACCTAGTTGCGAAACATTGTTTACACGGAACAAGGGTAAACCCACGGGAGCAACCGATGTGACTAGTCTTTTCTTTCTCCAATATTAAAAACCAGCTAAAAATCAAAACATATTCTTTCCAACCGGTAGAAAACTTGCAAAATCATGAACACAAAGGTGTATTAGATAGTCAGAAAGTTTGATACACGTTTTGAATGTTGTCCAAAAAGTTTGCTAACATTTCCATATGTTGGGTTTCATGGGAAATCGCTTGATTTGCAAATTCATGGGCCTTCTGGTTTGGAAGATACAAAATTTCTTGCTATATATTCCTTAGATTATAACTTTGATAAGAATTTACATGGAAACTCTTTACCGCACTAAAATT
The DNA here is from genome assembly GCA_002382865.2 of Heliothis virescens. Classification (NCBI taxonomy): domain Eukaryota; kingdom Metazoa; phylum Arthropoda; class Insecta; order Lepidoptera; family Noctuidae; genus Heliothis; species Heliothis virescens. The sequence goes on along the minus strand of NWSH02000296.1, from coordinate 6,217,284 downwards.
ATCTTTCAATACTTATTCATCAGTCTTTTTAGTATCCCATTGCTGGGCACAGGTCTCCCCTCACTCAGAGAAGGATTGAGCGTTTTCATTTCAATACTTATTAACTTGTATTAAACATTTTATACTTAGTTTATTCTATAAAATTAAACTCGGATAAAAAGTGTGTGTATAGATTTCCTCAATAAATGGGCTATCTAACACAGAAATATTTTTTGAAATTGTATCTATAAACGCTAGCACATTAACTTACCACCTTTTTCAACCTAATCACAATAGTGGCAGGTTTATATTCGATTGGTAAAATTTGACAGATGCGGGTAGATTGACCTTCTGTTGTCTGTACTTGTGGTTTCTAAGATAAGCTTTTAAAAAAAAAACTGATGGCGTCTTAGCCGATTGTCGGCCACAGCGACTGTTCTAGTATAAGGAGATTAGCCAGCTACGCAGGACATAATAATATTATAGTGCACAAGCTTTGTGCAGACACAGGTACACTCCCTATTCCCTCACTCTCATAACCTGATGGGACGGCAGTTCGACACGACCGGTGAGAGATTAGGCGCAGGACCGACATTAACGTGCTCTCCGATGCACGGGTGAATCAATTACCAACTTCCAACTCCGGGCTGCTTTGTGAAAGTTTCTAAGACCCACTAAGCGTTTTTGGCCCGACCCGGGAATCAAACCCGACACCTCGTGCACAGCAGTCGGCTATGTGACAAATAGACCAACAAGGCACTAGGAGCTTCTTAATATTAGTTTAGATAACTAGAACCTCTTTTTTGACTGTGAAACATTCTTATCCTGCACTTAAAATCCAAGTAAACCGGTGACTAAAGTTTTAACTGGAAATTAACAACATCAGCCCAGTGCTTTAGGTTAGATAATGTCAGCTGCGAAGCGGTTATTACACGTTATAACACCATTAGGTGCTGTTGGGACTATCATTGATGTTTATTGTGACACCCATGATGTGGTCAGTGGTTGTGTTATTGTTGTACTATGGTACATGGGAGTTGATTATATACCTTTAAACAAAAAGTATTGTAAATTATTGTGAAAAATTATTTGATGTAAAAAGTATACTAGAAGAGTATTTCACTGTAATATGTAAATATCTGTTTTCGAGGTCTGAATCAGTAAAACTTTGTATCTGTAGAATTAAACTGAAGTTATAGTGTGTATTTTTTAGTAATTATAGGTCCTAGTTCTAGCTAACATACCTCACATTGAACTTATTACTGTACAACTTGTCTAATTAAGTAATTCTCGAATTCCTAATAAAATCAATAATAATATGGTGACGCAAAGAAATGTTTGTGTGTTTTCAAGTAAAAAAAAGCCGGAATAATAAAACCTAATAATACGAATACGGGGTACCTAATTTACTACATTTGCCTTCATTTCCGATGAAACTGGATGTAAATACTTCAAAACGATGTGAGTTTTCTAAGAAACCCTGGAAAAAAAACATTCTTTCCTGAACAAAGTTCCTATCGTATCCAAAATAAACACGGAGATATCCCCACTCTCAAGTATCTCAAGTAGCAAATAGAATCGCCAATGTTTGCCAAACACACAGTGGAGGCAATCGATCAAATGTTGGACAAAAATGTTGGTAACAAAATACGAGTACTTAGGTACTTCATATTGTAACTTACTTAACTAGGTTTAAAACAAAGTCCTTCATTTCTTATGTTCGTGATACTCAGAAACTACTGAATGGATTATCATGCAATTGTTATCAATAAATATATTGATTTATTACAAAGAATACGAGTAAGTAAACCAGAGTCAAAAGAAGCATCAGGGACAAAAGAAGCACGTCTCAGCAGGTAATTNCTTAGTTTCAAGTTATTTTAAATTAACTGTCGGATGGATTGCTCCGGGCCCGTTGTTTTAGTGTTCTTGTTACTGCGCATGTTACTGTTTAAAAAAAGTTTTTGAAACATTTCATTTCGAAAGTTTTCGCTTTTTAAAATCTGCCTGCAAATTCAGCTATAGGATGATTCTATGCGTATGTAAATGTAATCATTAAGGATATAAAAACAGTGTATTTAGTAACAATGTATTTAAGGTAGACTAGTGACATGGTTTAAAATCGGGTATATTTTTTTGAAAAAAGATTTCATGTCGACTTACCAGCCACTGAAAAACTATCACAACCTTAAACAAATAAAAAAGTTATTAAAAAAAAAGCAAATCTTTTGTTATTTCTTTAACTCATGGTTACAATAAAAAAACTTGTCTAACTGAACCTGTTGAATATTTTATGTAGATATTATATTAATCAATCTTGTGTTAGTCAATGTTAAATTCTATTTCCTTTATTCATCACTAGCTTCCGCCAGCGGTTTCACCCGCGTCCTGTGGGAACTACTTTGTGCACCCGTATAAAAAGGATTTTAAAATCGGGCTAGTAGTTCTTGAGATTTGCGCGTTCAAATAAACAAACAAACTCTTCAGCTTTATAATATTAGTATCCCTATTTTAATATTATAAATGCGAAAGTAACTCTGTCTGTCTGTTACGCTTTCACGCCTAAACCAGTGAGAGTGAACCGATTTTGATGATTGGTACAGAGATAGAATAGACCCTGAGGAACAACATAGGCTACTTTTTATCCGGGTACGGGAAATAGTTCCCTCGGGAAGCGGGCGAAGCCGCTGGCGGAAGCTAGTAGATAAATATTCGCAATCCGTAAGTTTACCGCGTTTATAGCAAGACGAGTTCAGATATTGTTACAATTTCTTATATCAAATATTATAATATAATAGTACATGAATATATACAAATTGCTACACGTGTATAAAGAAACATATAATGTATCGACATCAAGGTAAAAACGATAAAAAGGTATTTTGGGAAATCGGTAAAATGTGTACTGATAGATTTATTTATGAATCAGTTGAGGTATCTGTGAAGGAAAATGTCTACGAAAGTATCACTTTAATATGTACCGAGTAGGTACTTACATTTGTTATTAAGTAGCGTTGATAGGGAAGTGATTTGGAAGAAAACCATTTATTTAGACACACCACAGAAAAAATCTTCTACCTGTAAGTCACAGGCCTCTTCTCACACGGAGAAGGAATGAGCGATAATCACCATGCTTGCTCAAGGCTTCAGACTTGGGCTGCGGGTTGCTTGGGCTACGAGTTGTTCGAAAGAGTTACCGCGGCCCTGGCACACAAAGGGCTCCCGAAGGAACACGGTGAGTTTTAGTCAGTAAAAGTCTGACACTCCCTCCCGCTGTAACCCACAGCGGGTGGGGTCATACTGATGATTTCCCATCGATATAAAAAAATCAGACTTCAAATTCTCAATTTTCTCAATATGTTTTCTTTGGCTTTTACCTACTCAGTCATTGGTTACATACCAATTAGTTATACCTAGAAAGTGCATAGAGCTTAGAAAGGTTACAGTGGTATTTGTCGGATCTGGAATCGAACCCACGTACTCAAACTTGAGAGACAAAAGCACCATTTAACCACTAACTTCCCAATATTCTATCTACCTGTCATTTTGAATGCGAAAGATTGTAAAGATAGAACAATCAAGGTCTAGTTTAATGTCAAAATTATATCTAAAGTAAGCTAAATAACAGATAGATAAATTATTGAAATACACATCAAGATAATAACAATTGTAATTCTCATTTACAATCTTAGTCAGTATTCTCAACAATACACTCGAAGCCAAAAGCAGTTTCCTCACAATTCCTATTACACTATTTCACAGAATTACAGGAAGAATTCGCACATAAGTTAGATTAAATATTACACTCTGTTGAACTTCTAAACTAAAGGAACTTGCGTATATTAGTTACTACTTATTTGCTCGGCAGTGTACGTTATTAAAACCATGCACTTGCCAAGTGTTCATTTTAAAAGCAATTTGTTTTTGTCTTGTTTTATTGGAAATTGTTCGTTTATGAGGTAAGTTTAATGAAAATTATTTATAAACTTGAGTAGACAGTATAATAATTAACTATTTATGCAACACTTTCTTTTTATACTAATATTTTATTAAACTCAATAGTTTTGTGTGAACGCACTTATCTCAGGAACGCCTAGACTAATTAAAAAGTATTTCCCAGGCTTTCGGAGAAACCGCTGGTTGGAGCTAGACTAGCCACAAAAAGCTTTAATTATTGAAAAATAATTACCTCTACATTAGTAACATAATTATACAATGTTAATTATTTCATACAAGTGTAACAAATGTTTTACCATTAGCACGATGTAAAACAAGCGTGTTGTAATTAACATAAACTATAATTAATTAATCGCTGTAGACGATATAACTGGCTAAACTATTACAACTTTATTGACTTTGTGAAAAATTAAATATATTGAATTAAGTTTTACTTTATGCTTTCAATTTTAATATGTATCTACATTTTTGATTTTTGCGGTTCTATTTGTAAATCTATACTATAATATTATAAAGTTGAAGAGTTTGTTTATTTGGTCGGTTGAACGCGCTAATCTCAGGAACTACTGGTCCAATTTGAAAAAATCCTTCAGTGTTAGATAGCCCATTTATCGAGGAAGGCTATAGGCTACTTTTTATCCGGGTGCGCGGAGTAGTTACGGGACGTGGGTGAATAATACATATGGATTATGTGGTTATAGCCTGGTAGTATATTATTTCCAAAAAACACCGTATAATGTTCCCCAATACAACATACACACGTACCAAAGATAATAATCTCACATCAATAGAAAAATCGCGATGCGAGAAAATCTTCACGTCCCCGTCTATTCGAGTCATTCGATTGGTATTCGATGCATAATAATAATCGGTATGCGTTTATACGAATTCCACGCTTGCTAGCGATTCGATTCGATTCCGTGGCTTCTATAAGAACCTTTTTTCGCACGCGAGTTGAATCGAGATGAGGCGTATTGGTGATTATTTTTATGGTGGAAATGTTTAATGCTTATTTGAATATGGGGAAGTAGATTAGGGTAAAACCCTCTTAGGATGATGATATTGTTGATCGATCCAGACAAAATTGTGAAACCTTACATATTGTAGGTATGTGTGGAAAATAAGGTTGGTAGAAACATTCTCAAACACAGCTGTAATTTGATTTTTTTATTGAGACTAAAATCAGATTTTCTTGATATTTTAAATCTTAATGAAAATCAGTCAATTAGGAAGCTACTTGTAATTGAAGATCAAGATAATGTCTGGCTTTCTCCAATTTAATTCGTTTCACGTTTCGTCCACGGCATTATCTGAAACTGGTACCTACTTAATGCATTACCGCAGAACTTAGAAAATATCGATCCACGCTTATATTGCTATGGTTATGTCAATCAACCTGCATTGAAACCTGATAGTGTCTTAATTCGGAACTTGTTTTTGTGATGAAACATAAATAGGATCCTATGATTAAAATCATCTATCAAATATTTGCTTATCTGATCAATCATCTTCATCATCATAGTTTTCTTTGCCATTCTTAAAATAATATTGGCAAAATTATTTTAAGTTTCATCGTTCCATGGACATAAATAATTTCCTTGTCTACTCATTCGGGACTTACAACACAATCTCGTCAAGGTCGTTAACACGGCTGATAACCTCGACAAAATCTTCGGCCGTCAAAGAAAAACCCACAAAGGTCCACTCGCTAAAATATTAATAAGACTGGCAGAAAAATAAATGCATTCTCAAACAAATATAAAGCTCGGTTTAACAGCCAATTTGGTCCGGATTAATAGACCAGGAGTGGAACACAATGTTGGAAAACAAAGAAAATGCTGGCGTTACCCCGGCGAGGAAAACCTGATTTTCAACGCGTCAGTTTTTCTTGGTTCCTTTTTTAAATCGATTTTATAAAGTGTTCTATTTTTAAATAATTGTAAATCGATTTTTATTCGATTAAACGAAATAAAACATACTTCAGTATTTTATACAAGTGCTCAAAAATAGACGATAAAAATTAAATTAAAAATTTAAAAAACCCCCGACACAAAAACTTAATTTCCCTTTAAAAAGTAAGAAATAATAAAAAATACGTCGCGTTGGGGGACCGCTCCTAAAAAGGTAGGCATGTGATACTTATGAAAAAAATCGTAGATAAGTAAGAAATAATTAGGAGCGGTCCCCCAACGCGACGTATTTTTTATTATTTCTTACTTTTTAAAGGGAAATTAAGTTTTTGTGTCGGGGGTTTTTTAAATTTTTAATTTAATTTTTATCGTCTATTTTTGAGCACTTGTATAAAATACTGAAGTATGTTTTATTTCGTTTAATCGAATAAAAATCGATTTACAATTATTTAAAAATAGAACACTTTATAAAATCGATTTAAAAAAGGAACCAAGAAAAACTGACGCGTTGAAAATCAGGTTTTCCTCGCCGGGGTAACGCCAGCATTTTCTTTGTTTTCCAACATTGTGTTCCACTCCTGGTCTATTAATCCGGACCAAATTGGCTGTTAAACCGAGCTTTATATTTGTTTGAGAATGCATTTATTTTTCTGCCAGTCTTATTAATATTTTAGCGAGTGGACCTTTGTGGGTTTTTCTTTGACGGCCGAAGATTTTGTCGAGGTTATCAGCCGTGTTAACGACCTTGACGAGATTGTGTTGTAAGTCCCGAATGAGTAGACAAGGAAATTATTTATGTCCATGGAACGATGAAACTTAAAATAATTTTGCCAATATTATTTTAAGAATGGCAAAGAAAACTATGATGATGAAGATGATTGATCAGATAAGCAAATATTTGATAGATGATTTTAATCATAGGATCCTATTTATGTTTCATCACAAAAACAAGTTCCGAATTAAGACACTATCAGGTTTCAATGCAGGTTGATTGACATAACCATAGCAATATAAGCGTGGATCGATATTTTCTAAGTTCTGCGGTAATGCATTAAGTAGGTACCAGTTTCAGATAATGCCGTGGACGAAACGTGAAACGAATTAAATTGGAGAAAGCCAGACATTATCTTGATCTTCAATTACAAGTAGCTTCCTAATTGACTGATTTTCATTAAGATTTAAAATATCAAGAAAATCTGATTTTAGTCTCAATAAAAAAATCAAATTACAGCTGTGTTTGAGAATGTTTCTACCAACCTTATTTTCCACACATACCTACAATATGTAAGGTTTCACAATTTTGTCTGGATCGATCAACAATATCATCATCCTAAGAGGGTTTTACCCTAATCTACTTCCCCATATTCAAATAAGCATTAAACATTTCCACCATAAAAATAATCACCAATACGCCTCATCTCGATTCAACTCGCGTGCGAAAAAAGGTTCTTATAGAAGCCACGGAATCGAATCGAATCGCTAGCAAGCGTGGAATTCGTATAAACGCATACCGATTATTATTATGCATCGAATACCAATCGAATGACTCGAATAGACGGGGACGTGAAGATTTTCTCGCATCGCGATTTTTCTATTGATGTGAGATTATTATCTTTGGTACGTGTGTATGTTGTATTGGGGAACATTATACGGTGTTTTTTGGAAATAATATACTACCAGGCTATAACCACATAATCCATATGTATTATTCACCCACGTCCCGTAACTACTCCGCGCACCCGGATAAAAAGTAGCCTATAGCCTTCCTCGATAAATGGGCTATCTAACACTGAAGGATTTTTTCAAATTGGACCAGTAGTTCCTGAGATTAGCGCGTTCAACCGACCAAATAAACAAACTCTTCAACTTTATAATATTATAGTATAGATTTACAAATAGAACCGCAAAAATCAAAAATGTAGATACATATTAAAATTGAAAGCATAAAGTAAAACTTAATTCAATATATTTAATTTTTCACAAAGTCAATAAAGTTGTAATAGTTTAGCCAGTTATATCGTCTACAGCGATTAATTAATTATAGTTTATGTTAATTACAACACGCTTGTTTTACATCGTGCTAATGGTAAAACATTTGTTACACTTGTATGAAATAATTAACATTGTATAATTATGTTACTAATGTAGAGGTAATTATTTTTCAATAATTAAAGCTTTTTGTGGCTAGTCTAGCTCCAACCAGCGGTTTCTCCGAAAGCCTGGGAAATACTTTTTAATTAGTCTAGGCGTTCCTGAGATAAGTGCGTTCACACAAAACTATTGAGTTTAATAAAATATTAGTATAAAAAGAAAGTGTTGCATAAATAGTTAATTATTATACTGTCTACTCAAGTTTATAAATAATTTTCATTAAACTTACCTCATAAACGAACAATTTCCAATAAAACAAGACAAAAACAAATTGCTTTTAAAATGAACACTTGGCAAGTGCATGGTTTTAATAACGTACACTGCCGAGCAAATAAGTAGTAACTAATATACGCAAGTTCCTTTAGTTTAGAAGTTCAACAGAGTGTAATATTTAATCTAACTTATGTGCGAATTCTTCCTGTAATTCTGTGAAATAGTGTAATAGGAATTGTGAGGAAACTGCTTTTGGCTTCGAGTGTATTGTTGAGAATACTGACTAAGATTGTAAATGAGAATTACAATTGTTATTATCTTGATGTGTATTTCAATAATTTATCTATCTGTTATTTAGCTTACTTTAGATATAATTTTGACATTAAACTAGACCTTGATTGTTCTATCTTTACAATCTTTCGCATTCAAAATGACAGGTAGATAGAATATTGGGAAGTTAGTGGTTAAATGGTGCTTTTGTCTCTCAAGTTTGAGTACGTGGGTTCGATTCCAGATCCGACAAATACCACTGTAACCTTTCTAAGCTCTATGCACTTTCTAGGTATAACTAATTGGTATGTAACCAATGACTGAGTAGGTAAAAGCCAAAGAAAACATATTGAGAAAATTGAGAATTTGAAGTCTGATTTTTTTATATCGATGGGAAATCATCAGTATGACCCCACCCGCTGTGGGTTACAGCGGGAGGGAGTGTCAGACTTTTACTGACTAAAACTCACCGTGTTCCTTCGGGAGCCCTTTGTGTGCCAGGGCCGCGGTAACTCTTTCGAACAACTCGTAGCCCAAGCAACCCGCAGCCCAAGTCTGAAGCCTTGAGCAAGCATGGTGATTATCGCTCATTCCTTCTCCGTGTGAGAAGAGGCCTGTGACTTACAGGTAGAAGATTTTTTCTGTGGTGTGTCTAAATAAATGGTTTTCTTCCAAATCACTTCCCTATCAACGCTACTTAATAACAAATGTAAGTACCTACTCGGTACATATTAAAGTGATACTTTCGTAGACATTTTCCTTCACAGATACCTCAACTGATTCATAAATAAATCTATCAGTACACATTTTACCGATTTCCCAAAATACCTTTTTATCGTTTTTACCTTGATGTCGATACATTATATGTTTCTTTATACACGTGTAGCAATTTGTATATATTCATGTACTATTATATTATAATATTTGATATAAGAAATTGTAACAATATCTGAACTCGTCTTGCTATAAACGCGGTAAACTTACGGATTGCGAATATTTATCTACTAGCTTCCGCCAGCGGCTTCGCCCGCTTCCCGAGGGAACTATTTCCCGTACCCGGATAAAAAGTAGCCTATGTTGTTCCTCAGGGTCTATTCTATCTCTGTACCAATCATCAAAATCGGTTCACTCTCACTGGTTTAGGCGTGAAAGCGTAACAGACAGACAGAGTTACTTTCGCATTTATAATATTAAAATAGGGATACTAATATTATAAAGCTGAAGAGTTTGTTTGTTTATTTGAACGCGCAAATCTCAAGAACTACTAGCCCGATTTTAAAATCCTTTTTATACGGGTGCACAAAGTAGTTCCCACAGGACGCGGGTGAAACCGCTGGCGGAAGCTAGTGATGAATAAAGGAAATAGAATTTAACATTGACTAACACAAGATTGATTAATATAATATCTACATAAAATATTCAACAGGTTCAGTTAGACAAGTTTTTTTATTGTAACCATGAGTTAAAGAAATAACAAAAGATTTGCTTTTTTTTTAATAACTTTTTTATTTGTTTAAGGTTGTGATAGTTTTTCAGTGGCTGGTAAGTCGACATGAAATCTTTTTTCAAAAAAATATACCCGATTTTAAACCATGTCACTAGTCTACCTTAAATACATTGTTACTAAATACACTGTTTTTATATCCTTAATGATTACATTTACATACGCATAGAATCATCCTATAGCTGAATTTGCAGGCAGATTTTAAAAAGCGAAAACTTTCGAAATGAAATGTTTCAAAAACTTTTTTTAAACAGTAACATGCGCAGTAACAAGAACACTAAAACAACGGGCCCGGAGCAATCCATCCGACAGTTAATTTAAAATAACTTGAAACTAAGTGAAACTTAAACACCGGACTTAATTGACGGTAGTGAATTTCAATTAAGTTTGTACGACTGTTTCATGGAACTTGATGATGTAGAAGATATACTTATTACTTAGTACGTATATGCGTATATAAAGGAGACTTAAAGTATGTTTCGTGTAGTTTGTGATATGAAACTTAATGGTGACAATATTATTACTGTGTTAGTGGATTTAGAGAAAGGGAAGGACCAGTTGAAAGAAAATTGATGTACGATATCTTTGGAGAGTTACTTTGAGAGTGCGTCAGAAAGAGAAGTATAGAAAAGAACATGTTGCGAGACCTCTTCTTAAAAAGAGAAGCTGGATCGACGAAGGCTTTATTTTATATAGTCGAGAAGAAAAAGAAGAAATAGACGAGATTGAATGTTTCATTTTCAGATAAACATCAAATCTATATATATAAAAATCAATTGCTGTTCGTTAGTCTCACTAAAACTCAAGAATGGCTGGACCGATCGGGCTTATTTT
>NWSH02000296.1:6183157-6194538 GCA_002382865.2 Heliothis virescens | reverse complement strand
CTGAATTCTCACAATCAAATGTGTATCGTTTCGTGTAGTGAATAAAGTATATTTTGAGTCGCTCTATATAAAATCTGCGTGCAGCGTCGCGTCTCGGTGTGAATTGACGGTAAGAAACAACAGGTCCGTGTCGACGGCGCGCGTTGTTTCACGCGCCCCGCCGCATCACGATGGGTCAGTAAAAGTCTGACACTCCCTCAAACTGCACCCACAGTGGGAGAGGTCATCTGATGATTTCCCGGCAACAAAGAAAACCCTTACTGATCCGGAAAATACCAGAATATCCGGAAGATACCATAGAGTTGAACGTAAGACACTTCAGAGTTCAGATGCGATTACTTGATAAGTACAAGTTTGATCTCGATAGGCGGATACTGAAGCTCTTTATAAAATGTCTGGCACTGTCACGATTGTTAAATACATTCTTGACAGTGCTAAATATTTTCCTCACACACATAAACATTTAACATTGTTCACATACTTCCTCCTAGATAAGGGTCAGCGTACTTATGACTATGATTACCATATCCCCATCAACTACAGTACCTATTCCAACACTGTACTTACTTAATCACTCACGTAATAATGATGTTTTAGCCGATTGTCGCACACTGTAGCTGTCTCATATAAGAAGATCAGCCAGCTTCGCAGGATGTATTATATAGTGCATAAGCATTTGTGTAGACCCAGGTGTACTCTCTATTCTTTCACTCTCATAGCCCGATAGGTCAGCAATTCGACACGACCGGAGAGACATCAGGAACATAACTGACATAAAAGTGCTCTCCGGTGCATGAGTGCATCAATCATCAACATTCAAACTCCAGGCTGGTTTGTGAAAGTGTCTAAACCTCATAAAACGATTTTAGCCCGACCCTGTGGGAAAGAAACCTGTAACCTCGTGCACAGCAGTCGCGCTTTGCAACTACTGCGCCAACGAGGTTTTAAATGCGATTTATTTGAAACTTTCAGTTATTATGGTCTTATGATGAAGAATACACAATCGCTAAATGCTAGCTCAGTATTCTTGCTACTCTATAAGTAAAGCTCACGCGGACGACGTCGCGGGCACCAGCTAGTTTGCAAATAAATTTACTTTGACTTTGATACATGCAAACTTAAATTTCTTCTGACTGTACTTAGAAATATGCATGGGTTTTTATTTTCGAAACTTTTAAAGCTCTCGTCACCATTTTTAGGAGCGATACATTTTAGCTTCATATAATGGTAGTCTAAGCGCAAGTTTCATAGATCCCTGATACAGTTCTAGGTACATATCTAATAGATACCACTCTAGAAAAGTTTTTAGTTTTGATTACTTTTCTATGGTAGATCTTTTAAACAAAAGGCGATCATAACTTAACTATCAAAGTAGGGCTAACGATTGACAGATTTTACACTATACAGTCAATCCTCCGTTTTATCTTTATAAAATTTCGTCTTTACTATACTTTCCATAAATAGAATACACCGTCATTAACTTGAGGACGATGTTTTCTTGAAGAGTCGATAGAAGTTTTTCCAAGTCACTATAACTCGAATCGTGAGAAATCACTTTTTTTTATATCGATGGGAAATCATCAGTATGACCCCTCCCGCTGTGGGTGACAGCGGAAGGGAGTGTCAGACTTTTACTGACTAAAACCCACCGTGTTCCTTCAGGAGCCCTTTGTATGCCAGGGCCGCGGTAACTCTTTCGAACGACCCGCAGCCCACAGTGAGAAACCACCTTAACATTTTGTTTTACAATATAAGCCGCAGAGAAGCGTTTAGTTTTAAAATATAAAACCTTAGTCACACGTGCGGCGTAATATTTTATTTTGCAATTTTCTTTCGTACTAATTACTTAGTGATGGAAAACAGGTGCTTTAGACTGGAGTAAGTTTTTTAAACTTTTTGGTGGGTGCTCTAAACTGTAGATGGTTAAAAGATGAAATTAAACAAAATATTTGACCTGTGTAGCACATTTATTTTTCACTAGTTTCTGCCAGCGGCTTTGCCCGCTTCCCGAGGAAACCATTTCCCGTACCCGATATAAAAAGTTGCCTATGTTGTTTCTCAAGGTCTATTCTCTCTGTACCAAATTTCATCAAAATCGGCTTACTGGTTTAGGCGTGAAAGCGTAACAGACAGACAGACAGACAGAGAGACAGGGTTACTTTCGCATGTATAATATTAAGTAGGGATTTCTAATTTTAAGTCCTTTGCTAAATATACTTGAGTTTTCCCATAGTACACGTTTACATATTTTTTTTTCTAAATTCTATTCCCCCAAAGCATTTTAAACCAATAGAATTTCACCCGAACCGCATTTTGAATACCGATACACAATTGAAGCACGTCTGTACCGCAGTTTTCTTATAAGAGCAACGCGCGTTGTTAGGTGAATACCCGGAATTGTTTTCTAGGGAATTTCAACGTGTAAACGGGGGAATGTGGCCGTTGCACGCGATTGTACCTTGGAGAGTTTAACCAGCTGGAGACGTCTTTGGCGTGCCTTCCTTCAACTAATGTTACGATATCAGGGTTTGTATTCGTGTGTATAGTTATTTCTTATATTCGAGTGCGTTAAGCTTATATTTGACAATTCATCGTGTGCGTGCGAGTTGTTGACTGCAACTACCAACTACACACGCCGCTACTGGATTGTATGTGCTTTATATGAATCATGTTGGATCGAAGAGGCACCAGTACGAGCAGTCGTCTTCAGATGTCGATTTCGTGTAGTCCCTACACATGCGGTCGTCAGTTGCAGTCGGCAGCTCGCTTATAGTACCTAGGTATCTTTACGACGTGATAGAAAATAAATGAGTGAGCTATCACTATTTGTTGCATTGCCTCATCAATCAATTGGTAGACTTTTTCGCATATTAATTAAAGCTCATGGCGATTCCGGTTGATTTAATGCTCTAAGGATTCTACCGTCTTGCTATTGCGTTTTCATTTTGTATACAGATGATAAAACGGTTTTAAGAAGAAATGGCTCAGGATTTTCGGCACTTTGGCTACATGGGTCTTAGAACGTGGAGCGATTTATAGCTAGCAATTTAGTTGTAGATTTTCTTCTGCAATAATTATTTTGTAGTTGTGTTTACTTTGTAAAATTACGCTGAAGCTATTTATTTTCGTTGCTTTGCACAGACGCTGTCAAATTTCTGCAATAGATTTTTAACTTTATCGCAATGGTGATGGGTTAATGTTGGATTGGTAAAATTTGACAGATTCGGGTACTGTGACTTGTACATTAACCAGCAAGATACTGATATTTAATACTAGCTTCTGCCAGCGGTTTCACCTACATGAATACAATGTTCAGGGGGCATTACTTCACAAAACTGGATTAAACGCCCGATTAAATTAATTAAAAAAAAAAATGACAACTACCGGTACATACAATGACACGTGAAACTGCGGTACAGTTTTATCGCTTGGTATGTGTCGTGAGTACAATACGGAGCGAGGTGGTAACACGATCTGACAAAGGTTGTGGTCAGGCACTGGAAGCAGGTCCTTTTGGAAATCAATCTGACAAGCCTATGTTTACGAATCACATGATCCCCACTAATATTATAAATGCGAAAGTAACTCTGTCTGTCTGTCTGTCTGTTACGCTTTCACGCCTAAACCAGAGAGCCGATTTACATGAAATTTGGTACAGAGATAGAATAGATCATGAGGAACAACATACTTTTTATCCGGGTACGGGAAATAGTTCCCTCGGGAAGCGGGCGAAGCCGCCAGCAGAAGCTAGTATGAAATAGTGATGATGACCAACTCCTAATATTTATGAAAAAAAAACTTTCGGGAAATAATTTACAATTCAAACAAATAGTTTAAATACGTTATGTGAAAGTAAAGTGCAATTCCATAGAAAAAAAATCAAAACGAATGTATTCTGAGAACAAATGGTGCGCTTTTTCACATTAGTTTAATCTGCAATAATATTTATTACCCCACTTAGATTACTAAAACAAAGGCTAGATGCTAAATATTAAATTTTATATACGCAGTAGGCTATGTAACAATATTTATTTAGTAATTAATTTAACTTTTAAGTATGTTTAATAAGCACATTCTTGCAATCCAATTTCATTATTTACGGTTTGACGTGTTTGTTGGAAAATAAGCTGTTGTCTTTTTTATTTGGATTAGCTGTTGCCCGCGGCTTTTCCTGCGCAAATTTGTCTTTTACTCCTGTTTCGCTCCCTCAGAATTGGAATTTTCAAAAATCCTCTCTTAGTTTCCCTCATAATAAACCTGCATAAGAACAACTTTCTACGCTATGTAGTGTTTCGGCTGTGAGTTGTCCGTCAGTCACTCGGTAAAAAAAAGAGATATACTTCGTTTAGTACACAGGAGAAACCATGGAAAATAGCTAGTAAAAATTGTAACATCAAAAAAAATGGGCGTCCTACGCGTTCTACACAAAATCACAATATGGACAGGTCGCGACAAAGCTGTTAAATAAATTATATTAAACAAAAACATAGTACATTGTGCCCGCTTTTGTAAACGCTAAGGGCATGATTTTGACAAGGGTCGATTATTATGAATTCAATATTTCATCTAGTTGTTGCGCCGAAACTCATATGTTTTTCAAAACATTTTTTGCTAAACCTCAATAATTCATGTCTTGTCTCACAGCAAATATGGAAGAGCGTTGAAATTATGTACATAAACACGGTTTGTATGAAGTTTATTGATTACGTGATTTCTTTATATTAAAGGTTTCGTGGCATGACATCTTATTCCTTACCTTCATCTTATACTTTCCTTAGATTATGTAATCGCCATGTTTGTATTAAATTTATCTACTTTTAGTACATTGGCTTATTCCACTTATTCCACGTCAGAGGCCGTCAGGCGTATTTGAGAAAACTCTGACACTAGGGCTTGTTAGGCTAGGCCTGCAACTCACTCGATAACTATAAAAAGAATACACATTTTTAAAATTACACTCATCATTGTTAGAGCATAAATATTTTATCAACAATTCTACCTAAACCACATGAAACATACCATAAACATGACAACTAAAAACTGCAATGAACCAACGCCCATTGAAACAAAATCGCAATTCCACAGCTAAATACAAAATCAAAAAAGGCGAATCCACGGAGACAGAGTTAGCAAACAGGCGGCAAAGGGTCCCTTATAATTGCACCCGTAGGCTGAATAGCTTTGAAACCTCGACGGATTTAAACGCTTCGCCATACTTACTATCTTGGAAGTATCGAGCATTTCGTTTCTAAATATAGGAAGGGACGTAAATTTTTGCCTTTGTGCTGTATATGAAAATTCTTAGGGTTAGGTGAAGGAATTTTGAGTATGCGAATTTGATATCGGGGTTTTGTTTAGGTACTGTTGCTAGGACAGGTTTTATCATTAGCATGTTTAACCTTAGTTTATATTTCAGAAAATATCGTCTTTGATGTATGAGCACTATTACAGCTTCCATGATACAGGGTTTATGTATATAAGCCTTATTCTTACCCTCTGAGGTATCTTTACGCAAGAATATCGCAGTAGAGTTCATACAAAGAACTTAAGTCTGACTTTTGAAGGTTGCAATGTAAGATTCCTGATCAAGTTTTAATATTTCAACACTAACAAATATTTTCTTTAGATCCAGACATATTTCTTAAGAATTGATCTAAAAACATTAAACAAAAACAAAATAATAATAGACTAGTTTACTTAGATAAAACATAACCCAAATTCCAGGCTTCCAATATTATTAAAGCTATCGTTTTACCAATTATTTCGAAAGCCCCACTTTCTCTCAGACTATCCTTTTGCTGAATTATTGCGAAGAACGATCGTGAGAAATGAAGCCCAATATTTCGGAATTTCTCAGCAGCATGGATGAATTTGATAAAATTCTATACATAGTAAACGAAGATAGGTATTTGGTATGAAAGGTAACCTACAAGCGAAGTAGGAATAAGTAATAAGTATGTTATTACCTTCATACCGTATGAAGGACATGTCACAGAAAAGGTTTTGAATATAAATGAAGATGAGTGTGCGAGTAGAGGTAGGCCTAAAATGCGATATACGGATTGTATGAATGAATTTGCGGCTAGGTAAGAAATGAATAATGAAATTCTTTATCAAGAAAAGTATGCTGGAGAAAGAGACACTGGCTATGCGTATGGCACTGACCAATTGTTTTAACACTCCTACCTTTTTCTCTCTCAGACTCTTACTAAAGCATGTTTTACTAGGTCCTTATCATCCCGTGATCCTATTTAAGACAACTACTTATTTAAAAGAGAATGATGAACATTTTAGTAAGGGTAATGATGATCGAATGAAGTTGTATTGCCTTCTTTAGTAGCAATATTTCTTCCAGTTTCATTGCCTGCACTTGAATAAAGTGAATATATATTATGAGAACTATTGCCACCCTTCAAGCAAAACTTTCTAGACTTAAACACCTTAATACAACAATAACAGCAACATTTTCAATAGAACCAAATTTCAATAAGGAGATACAGTTCTATCAAGCGGATTATATCTAACCCAATTATTTGAACAGATGGCCGACATTTGTCTAATGAATTGAAATAAAATGTGCCACCTGTGACCCCCTCGCAAAATTTTATCGTTCACCCATTTTATTATTGAGTTCTTGAGTTAGATTTGGACTTTTCTTCGCTTTGGCTGTATAAAGTTCATAGTAGTTTTAAATCTGGGAAAGTTAAAGATTTTTAAGAGAATTTAGTTATCACTGCACGTTATGAAAGTTTTTGCATTATTGCCTGGGTTTTGGTGTCTGTATTTTTGGACCAGGTAAGTATTCATACATTTTCTGTTTAGAAATTTCTCATTAAGCTAATACGGTCACAATATATCGCGATTTTCCGTCAAACACCTACAAGAAAGCTTTTATTAATTAATGATTTGTGGGTCTCCAATTAGCTGTGACCTTTCAATTTATTTGCAGCCTATTTATGTTATTATGTTTACGTAATGAATTTCACATAAATTAAGTACAGCCACGTGTCTCTAATCAGATTTCAGAGCTTCTTTCGTCGTCGTCATTCAAAAAACATAATCTTTATATTGTCATTACTTTATCATGCCGTAATTACGTTAATTAGTTCATAATCACCATCTCTTCGTACAGCATAATTGATCATACATTGTGCCCTAATTAACTCGTTTAGAAGTGGGTAAGCTTTTGGTAAACATCACAACGAATTTTCAACCTTTTCGCCTGAATTTTAAGGTTGAGATTCGTTTGGCGAGTGGTAGTTGTAAAGTTTGTAAGGCAAAAATTATACCTAGTCCTTAGTATTATCTTGACTTATAATGACATGAGAGAGACTACTTGATTCTGATAAGAGGCGTTTGTCGTTTGTGCCCAAACTTTTGATGTTCTAATGAAGTTTTTGGGTCTTGACGTGACGTAATAGGCACAGAGTGTAATTTCCTGACCCTTACATTCTTCTTGAATTGAAATTGAATTTCCAGTGAGACGGACAATTTATATTAATACCTCAGTTTTTGTGTGTTTATTTAATCTATACTAATATTATAAAGAGGAAAACTTTGTTTGTTTGTTTGGTTGTAATGAATAGGCTCAAAAACTACTGGTCCTATTTTAAAAATTCTTTCACCATTCGAAAGCTACATTATCCACGAGTGACATAGGCTATATTTTATCCGGGTACGGGCAGTAATTCCCACGGGAAGCGAGTGAAACCGCGGGAAACCGGCTAGTTTGTTATAACCAGATTATTCAATTGTAGATTTAAAAGGTAACCATATTTTTAAACAGTAATTTCTGCGTATTTTTTTCACTAACTTTATGGCCGAGTTTTAGGGCGATTTTAGTAGTAAGTACTACGATCAGTTCTCAATAACAAATTTTTAAGCAAATGCAGCTTACGTATGAAAAATCTATTTTATGACATTATAACAAGATGGCCACTAATATTTTACATCGTTATATGAGCAGGTTTTTTTCTGCAGCCCACTATCCTAATTGAAAAATAATATGCATAAAACGGTGCATAGTAGAAAAATGGGTCGCCTATGTTTGCATACAAAATTATTTTATCATATAACTGGCTTTACCAGCGATTTTACTCGTGCCTCGTGGGAACAACTCTGTGCACGCAGATAAAGCCTGGCTCGATGAATGGGCTATCAAACACTGAAATAATTTTGAAAACTGGTCCAGTAACTGTAATTCCTGAAATTGACACGTCCAACCAAACAAATAAATTCTTCAGCTTTACAATATTAGTACAGATTCAATTATATAAAGATAAAAAAGAGGAGTGTAGAATGTTTGTCAGCTCTGAAACTATGTAGTCTTGCAATTCTAAGATTTTAGGCGATAAAATTAAAGAGGTTGGAATTTCTTGTCGCAAATTA
This sequence comes from Heliothis virescens, assembly GCA_002382865.2. Lineage (NCBI taxonomy): Eukaryota > Metazoa > Arthropoda > Insecta > Lepidoptera > Noctuidae > Heliothis > Heliothis virescens. The sequence goes on along the minus strand of NWSH02000296.1, from coordinate 6,186,150 downwards.
GATATTCTGTCGTAACTGTAAGTCTTAATTTGGTGTAAAAGATAATGAAATATGAAATTGGTAGATCAACGATTTGCTACTGAAAAGAACAAATATTTTGAGTGTTCTGGCTACAATTATACAGGTAATTGAATACTTACTTTCTAAACGATTAAAAAATTCACCGTTGGGAAGCTACACTATCCCTGTGTGACATAGGCTATACATACATAATATTAACATGTCAGATAAATATTAGCCCCATAGACAATTCTGGTACTTTACTGCATCCAGTCAGAGTAGAAGCCAATCAGGGTAGGAAGCACCATATAACTATAACGTGAATACCCGCCTATTGGTCAAATTGGCGACTTAACGGCTGGTTATAGTTTAGCTATAGTTAAACCCAGACTAAATACAATATGATCATCAGCACATTAACAATCTTACCGAACCAAAGACAAGACATAAACAATAATGTACTATTCCCCCCACCATCATTATCTGCGAATAACCGTTAATTAAACTGAGTGAAACTTCAAAGGTTTGATCAAGGATATTGTACGTTGTTGTAATTACCAAACAAACTATTCTTGTTGGATGTTTGAAGGGTTAAGACCTTGTTGGGTGAGGATAAATATAAGGGTTGGTTTTGGTATTATCGTAATAATATAATGGGCTAATGTTATATACTTATTGAAATGAGTATAATATTAAATTATTTATCCCTCGAACTATGCTGAAAAATGCTCCAATTGTTTTACATACCAAACCTTTATTTATTTAGTTTCATACAAATAATCTACGTCGTATTTTAAATTCTCATATTCTTCCCAAGAGATAATGCATTTCTTGAATAATTTATATAGAATACGCTTATTTTACCTCTCTCTTTCCAGCCCTATATTTCCCATCATGGTGGAGTTAGTTTATCAATAAGATAGTCAAACAAACCATATAATGAACTACTTATATTTATAAATATTAATTTCATTTTCTCATTTGGTATAAATGAGAAAATTATATTATATTCCATAATTTTCAATAATAATTATGATTTCCTTCGACGAAATAATATAATTAATCGTAACAGCAATACTCTCAAATTAGTTTTGCTATTACGTGGAAATGTTCATAAATTCTTTCTGACTAACGTTTATTCTTCCCAGTATATAGTTTTACGATCCTTTCTAATTACAACGCCAGTTAAGAGTCTTTACATACTGTCGAACGTCGACGGCAGATAACCGCAAGGGTTTTAACAAAGAAACTCCAAGTTTTATGCTTTTTTTGCTCACCTTCAGGAAAAATGTGGTGTTAAATTGAAGTTGCGTGAATTTTATACAGAAAAGGTTTGCTGTTAGAGAACCCAACTCTGGGTTAAGCTCGCCTTTGTGCATTACCTTGTCTATTGTGTGTTTAATTAAAGAAAATATTTACAGAATTTGTTATTAAAAAAATATGGGAAAATACTAAAAGTTGAAAATCAGATGTTATTGAAATTATTACCTATATAGGTACTTATCAGTACGACGAGTGACAGGGAGAAATGGAAGGAGAAAACTTATCGCGGCGCACAGTGGGAGACTATGTATGAGCGCGAGGAAATAACTACGTAAATCCGTTTGTTATTGATTTCAATAAGTTTTTTGCTTATTTAATGATAGGATTATGTCATTACTAATATAAATATGCATCATTAGTATGTATAAGTTAATTACTGTGATTATAAGTCATGGTTTTTCCACGAAATTTAGCATTCGAAATGGGAACAATTAAAAAAAATATTAGTTAATCACTATAAATATTTTATTTGCAAATATAACTAAATATAGATAACAACAAACATGCTAGCTATAAAAATGAAAATAATAAATAAGAAAAATTAACAAAATAATAAAACAAAATAATTAATAACTAAGGAGATTTTTTGCATCTCTAAGGGCAAATGCTTTTTTATTGGCCCTTTTCTCATAGTATATAATAAAGGATCCGAAGAAATTAGTAGCATGTTGATTACGTCTTCATTAGTACTTTCTCGAGAACATTTTCTCGCATGATGCAATCTGTACTGACGATAATCTTTATTGCGCGCTTCTTGTGCCTCTTCGGATAACATACCAATCGGTAGCATTGCAGCTGATATGATTTTACTGCCATGTATCAACACTTTATGAAAGGTATTTGGCATATAACACCAACTATACAAGCTTAAATAGCTNGTTTTTCCACGAAATTTAGCATTCGAAATGGGAACAATTAAAAAAAATATTCGTTAATCACTATAAATATTTTATTTGCAAATATAACTAAATATAGATAACAACAAACATGCTAGCTATAAAAATGTAAATAATAAATAAGAAAAATTAACAAAATAATAAAACAAAATAATTAATAACTAAGGAGATTTTTTGCATCCTCATCTAAGGGCAAATGCTTTTTTATTGGCCCTTTTCTCATAGTATATAATAAAGGATCCGAAGAAATTAGTAGCATGTTGATTACATCTTCATTAGTACTTTCTCGAGAACATTTTCTCGCATGATGCAATCTGTACTGACGATAATCTTTATTGCGCGCTTCTTGTGCCTCTTCGGATAACATACCAATCGGTAGCATTGCAGCTGATATAATTTTACTGCCATGTATCAACACTTTATGAATGGTATTTGGCATATAATACCAACTATACAAGCTTAAATAGCGTTCGGCCGTATCTCCGCAATATTCACCAAATTTCACAGCATCTATACAAGCTCCGGAGTTGATGACTTGTAAGATTATGGAAAATCGATAAATCAAATCGAAATCAACCCCAGTAATTTCCGATGTTTTTCTTGCATCGGCAAAAAATCTACGAGCCATGTTGCCATCGTTGAATAATAGCTTTAGCCATTCTTCATTTTTCGCAAAAAATGAAGTTTTGTTTCTGGCACATTTTTTCCAATTTTTTTGAAAATGCCGGTATAAAATGTTGACTTAGTTCGCGATAAACTTTTTCCAAATCATCG
>NWSH02000296.1:6159105-6178167 GCA_002382865.2 Heliothis virescens | reverse complement strand
GATTGTGGAGGTCAGACAGGCAGTCACTCCATGTAAAACACTGGTTCTCAGCTGCATTCGGTTAGACTGGAAGCCGACCCCAACGTAGTTGGGAAAAGCTAGGCAGGTGATGATGATGAACCGCAGTAGTACCTAACAACAACTTTACTTTGAAATCATAATTGTTTTCGTGTGATAAATGATCAAATTAGTTCAAAATCAGGAAAATGGCCTTATTATTTTAATCTAGTATGATTTTTTGCAGTCCAAAGCTACCATCACTAGTCTTTGCCATATTCGTTTTATTCCAAAAACACATCCCTACTTTGAAACGGCGTATTTTGTAAACACAAAATGCTACTGCTTTGCGTGGTACTAACAAAAAAGTAACATTCTTTGTACACGGGTTCCGTGTAAATATTTTATTAATGGTTCGGCTTGATAATGCGATGTTCTGTCTTTCTGTCGTATTTGATTTCTCGAGCGCGTCACTAAGGGGTTTCTATTTACCATGTTTATATTTTAAGGTTGCTATTTTTGTAAGATTCTGGTAAATGAGAGGATGGTTCAAGCACTGTAAAAATATTTTTCATAAAATTAAGATTTTTCCCCTTTTGTAAAAAATCGGTTAAAAACAATCACTCTTTTACTTTACTGAAATACTCACTGTATAACTTTTAGTTGATGATCTACAATACTACTCATATATAATTATATATATATATATAATATATATAATTTTGACATTAGACATAAATATACAGCAGACATCGATAGACGAGATAATTTTACCACGAGATAAAATACCTTCAGTAATGTCAATACCATCACGACTAACCGAAAAGAATAAGGACTTACCTATAATCAAAACAGTAACGAAAATAACAAACAAAAACCCCGTCGACCAGATTAACAAAAATTCCTTTGACAACCTTCAACTTACCAAATCCCGTGACACTGCTCAGACAAAATATTTTCGCCATGAAATCACAACGAACTTTCCTCCCAACTTTTACGATGTGACAATTTTTCTTCTCACGAATAAACGCCAAAGGAACTCCAAAGTATAACCTTTCGAGGTACGCTAACTATAATTGCTGCCTCGGGTTAAAAAGGAGAGATGAAAGGACACTCTTCTCATAAAGGCACTGAGATCTCGTGAATGGCATCTGACAAAACTATTCGTGCAGAACCAAACACTCTTATTTCTACAACCACAGAGTTGAAAATTGATAGACTTGATATCAAACTTAAGTTTTTTACACCACAATGTCTAGTTTTCTGTCTGGATTGCCGTGGAAAAGGTTAAACCGTTGTAACTAAAATGCTAGTAAGAGTCAATGACATGAAAGGCATTTTGCTAAATACAGAGGCGGATTTAAGCGGCTTTTAGTGGAAGAATTGAAAGCGTGTTGGTAAACTATCGTAACTACGTAGAAAGGGATGGAAGTAAAGCTTGCAGTTTTCGTTGTTCGTTAAATAGTTACATGATGTTGGTGATACGATTAAGTATCTACGAGTAATTTCGGGTTTAGTGCTTGAGTTTCTAAAATTAAAGTACTCACTCGTATTATAAAACACACTGAATAGTTAAAAACGGTAATTACAAAACACAACGTAGCTTGTCAATATTTTTCTGTAATATAATAACTTTTTTGCTCTTAACGATGGGCATGTGATTGAACACTATCACATGTTCCTCCGTGTTCTACACCACTGGTGTAGAACATGTTCCTTGGTGAAGTAGGTTAACCTAGAAATAAAACCGGCCAAGTGCGAGTCGGACTCGCGCACGAAGGGTTCCGTACCATTTTCTATGAAAACTGAACGCATCTATTACCTACAACTAGCCAAAATACAAACATTTTTCGGCAACAAAAAATAACTTTGTTTTTCATACAAATATATGAATAACAAAGTTATAATTTGCGGTTTCCAAAAAATTGCTATATCTCAAAGACTGCTGTCTGTACCACGTTCAAAATAATTTTTCTCGAAAGTTTATGTAGAGTTCTACTTTTGAGATGTTTTTCATATTTTCTAAACTTGCGGTTCAAAAGTTAGAGGGGGGGGGACGCCTATTTTTCGGCTTTTGGAGCAATTATTTCCGAAAGTATTAACATAATTAAAAAATGATTTCAGTAAACCCCTATTCATTTTAAAATACCTATCCAACGATACATCACACGTTAGGGTTGAAATGAAAAAAAAAATCACGCCCCACTTTACGTGTAGAGGAGGCACCCTAATAAAACAATTTTTTCCACTTTTTATTTTTGCACTTTGTCGGCGTGGTTGATTTACATATTGGTACCAAATTTCAGCTTTCTAGCGCTAACAGTCTCTGAGATTATCCGCGGACGGACAGACGGACGTACAGACAGACATGGCGAAACTATAAGGGTTCCTAGTTTACTACGGAACCCTAAAAAGATAAATATTATATTGTATATTTTATTATCTGTACTAGTTATCTGTATTGTTCACTCTTGACGACTCTCAAGCGTCATTTAAGCGATTCTTAACTGAATTTTCTAGGTAAAAAGTAACCACCATTTTAGATTTCCATGAAATAAAAAATTTTTACTTGATCAAGTTTGTCTTTCAAAACAAATTAAAAAAATACAAACTACTGAATTGAGAACCTCCTTTCTAAGAAGTCGGTTAAAAAGAAATATATTTCTCAACATACAACATTCTATCCTCCTAAACACATCTTATATCATTCTATTTGCAAACGTTTACACAAATGCAAATATCGAACATATAAAGCTTTCGAATATATAATTCAAGAGGGTATAAACTGCCTCATGATACTCTGTGGAACAAATGTAACTTATTCTCATGTTTTAGGAAGGTTCAATAATTTATTACTAACTTTTCAACGCGGTTTTAAGTGTATTTTTGAATATTTTTATTTGAAATAACTTTAACAAGCAATATTGGTTTATATGAATGGATATTTTACACTATTTTTAATAAAAGTACATTTAAAGAGTCGGTATATAGTTATAGTCAGCAAATAAATAAGATTAGACTAGATTAAGCAAAAACATAATTCCTAAAAATAATTTTATTTCTCAAAAAATATTTTCAAGCTTAAAAATAGGTACAGACAACAGCAGGTCAACGTATACGAATCTGTCAAATTTTACCAATCGAACATTAACCTACCTCCATTGTGATAAGGTTGAAAATCGATTGCAGAAATTTGACAGATTGTGGTAACTTGATGTGCTGTTGTCTGTACTAAAACATATAAGTTTTTACAAACAAAATTGGAAAATATATTTAAAGAAATAATTAATTACGTTATCGACTTCATTTTCAAACATTCGAAGTTCAAATAAATTAGTCATTAACTTTGATCGTTCAATGAAAGTCAAAGAAAACTATTTAAGTTATCAATAACACGCTAAACTGAGCATTTCTTTTAATGTCTAAAAAGTCGAAGTAACGTAGAATCATTAGAAATAACGCATCATTTATTTTTGATTGTAGAACTAAATATTTTTCAGATCACGTGCCAATACAAAAAGCTAGAATCAAAGCGATGTTTCAAAGAATTATTCATACATATTTGGTTGCTGTTTGTAAAATTCTACATTATGGACTCGCCAAGGCTAAAATGCCCATTTACCGAATATGTGTATAAAACACACATACAAAACAATATGAACGCAACGCACCTTGTTATTGTTCATTTGACTATTGAGTCAAACCAACAACAAACTTTTTGTACATACCTGTATGTTAGGGTCGGTTTCCAATCTAACTGCCAGTATTTTATGAGGAGCGGCTTTCTATCTGACCACCATATTCATGTTACCTTGGTAGCATAACACTTAATTGTCAGACTTTCTGGCTTCTGACTACCCGTAACGACTGTCAAATATGTTCAAATCACCACCAGGATCTACCAATTCGTCGTGCGTCCAAAGACACGGAGAAACTCGTCATTATAAGATAGTCGTCATCCGCGGACCGACCGCGCCAAGCGTTTCTGAACTTTATGATCGATCGATCTGCATGGTGGATACTTAGGGACGGGGTGCCTAACAGTCTAAACATCTCTTTGCTGTAAAATACCGCTTGATTGCATCGAAATACGTCTAATTTATGAAACATCAATATGACATTACCACAAATGAAGGTTCAAGTTATGTTTAAACGTTTTAGTAATTATCTTTTCAGAATGGCTGGTTGGTGGTCATTTACCTAAATATTTTACTCTAGAAATATATAATAATATAATTATGATTCATACAGGGAATATTTGAAAATGTTTAGTGAAAATTGATTCTAATATTCTAAGTTGTTTGTTTGGTTAAATGCGCATATCCAACGAATTATTGATCTGATTTGAAAAATATTGTTACAGTATATTAACCATTGTTTCCCATTAATCAAGTAGTCTATTGAGGTGTGCAAAGTAGTTTCCACGAAAAGCTGAAACCAAGTAAAAGTAACCCAAAGGATACCAGTGTTGTGTTACCACAAAAAAAATGTATTTTTACCTAAGTTCTACATCAATTAGAAGCCCAAGAAATTATCTTAACAAAAAAATAAATTAAACTAAAATCTTATTCATGCAGTCGCAGCTATAGAACTTCTAAGTATCGTTTGATCTATCAGCGACGAGTTAAGTGAGACGGTTAATTATCTTCAACATAAACCGATCTACTGTCAAATTCCGGTTAGCCGCTTTTATCTCTATAGAAACCGATTACCGACTGAGCACATTTGATTCTAATCGATTCTGACCAAATCGTAATTAAGTAATGGTTAGGTGTTTCGAAATTGTAATCTTAAATGTAAATTGTACAGACAGCACGTCAAGTTACCACAATGTATAAAATTTCTGCAATTGATTTTCAACCTTATCACTGTAGTGGAAGGTTAATGTTCGATTGGTATTGATAGATTCAGGGACGGTGATCTGCTGTTGTCTGTACATAAAGGAAAGCTTCAAAAATCAAAAACTCTATGAGAGTTTGCTCTCTGTTATTTCAATGTACTCTCCATAATCTTCTTAAAATGTGTTTTGTGAAAATCAATAGCAAAAAGACATAGAAAGATTTGAACCCTGATCAGGTAGTTCTTTAACATTTTTACCAATCACTATATTCAGTAATTCAATCACCAAACTTTCTAGCTTCAAGTAATACCTGCCTCCACACACAAGCCATAAATAAAACTTATTCAATCAAGGAAATCGTACAGAAATCACTAATCAATACATGAACTTTATCGGGCACGTAAATCGGGGCTTCATATCTCTGGACTATACGACTCTAACGGCCGCTCCCAATATGCAATCTTTCTCTTGATTTGCTTACTAGAGATATAATTTTGATATAAGCCCCATGTAAGTAATATCAAACTGGGTTGTGAAGATCAAATAAGCAGTCACTCTATGTAAAACACTAGTCTTCAGCTGCATTCGGTTAGGCTGGAAGCCGACCCCAACATAGTTGGGAATAATCAAATTCCTATCTCTGGTAAGTCAAACAGCAGATAGATTGGTTATTGGGACCGGCTGTGAGTCCGTGCAATAAGTTGGATTAAATTTGCGCCCAACGTAAGTTAGGGGCGGGGTAGCTAATAAATTTATAAACGGCACGGACTACGTATAACCTATGATTTATGTGAACCTTGTTAATATTAAAGACTGGGTTTTGATATATTGTCATGCGTAGTGTAATAGGTTTTTGGTGAGGTGTTGCTAGACTACTAAATACAAGATCAGTATGAGTTGCTTCATGAAAAATTATGATGTTTTAGACATTTATATATAGCATAGTTTTCTAAAGATGTGTGGTAAATGCTTCTATTTCTTAATCTCCCGAAGCTAGCTTAACTACATAATTTACAAAATTACTCCGTTCTTTTTAGAAAAATACATCATAGTTCTTTTTACCCCTACTCGGCTGCTTATCGTGCTCTCTTATTGAAACTAAAGCGGTCCCATGGGCCTAGCGGGCGATGAAAAATGTTCCCACTTTACCCTCACCGCGATAGGTACAAGATTATCGTGTGAAGCATAATGACCTTTTCACACAATGAAGGGGAGATTTCTTACGAGTGGGAAGGAAATTATAAAAAATGAGTTTTGATAACATTCTTGCCTTCAGAATTAGTTTTTTGTTGTTGTGGATAAGATTGTTTGTGTTTACGAAAAAAAAACATTATTCTCCTGCTTATTGGGTGAGCTGCAGGTTCAATCACCTGGCAAGCCCTAGGGCTTAGCTCAAAAACTCTAATACTAGCTGCTTACTGAGTAGCATTCAGAGACGCCGGGTTCACGTACTGTCCCATGACACGGATATGTAACATCGCCAGCTTCAATACCGGCTGCTTTTTGAAAATTTTGAAGTGATTTTGGCCAGACACAATAATTAATACAAGCAGAAAATATCATTCAAGACAAACAAAGGTATACTCTGTGTATTTAAAAGTGAAAATGAGTGTTTCCAGAATGAGTTGACTTCGTACTTTTTTTTTGCGAAAATCCTGCATAGCAGTTCTCGTAGCTATACGGGAGTTGCACAAGATTAGTGGGTACAAAGCCCCCATAGGCCAGTATCTGTACTGTACTGTACTGAACGCTGTTGTAACCGAATACTTTTATTGTTGAATAAAAGTATAGTTCCGTCTTATGCACTGTAGACTAAGGCCCGGCGCCCATTATCGGCGTCGGCACGACTGAGAATTTTAGGTGGCAAATATCAATATACATTAACATAATGACAATAAACTTGAAATTTCCATTANATAGAACTTCTAAGTATCGTTTGATCTATCAGCGACGAGTTAAGTGAGACGGTTAATTATCTTCAACATAAACCGATCTACTGTCAAATTCCGGTTAGCCGCTTTTATCTCTATAGAAACCGATTACCGACTGAGCACATTTGATTCTAATCGATTCTGACCAAATCGTAATTAAGTAATGGTTAGGTGTTTCGAAATTGTAATCTTAAATGTAAATTGTACAGACAGCACGTCAAGTTACCACAATGTATAAAATTTCTGCAATTGATTTTCAACCTTATCACTGTAGTGGAAGGTTAATGTTCGATTGGTATTGATAGATTCAGGGACGGTGATCTGCTGTTGTCTGTACATAAAGGAAAGCTTCAAAAATCAAAAACTCTATGAGAGTTTGCTCTCTGTTATTTCAATGTACTCTCCATAATCTTCTTAAAATGTGTTTTGTGAAAATCAATAGCAAAAAGACATAGAAAGATTTGAACCCTGATCAGGTAGTTCTTTAACATTTTTACCAATCACTATATTCAGTAATTCAATCACCAAACTTTCTAGCTTCAAGTAATACCTGCCTCCACACACAAGCCATAAATAAAACTTATTCAATCAAGGAAATCGTACAGAAATCACTAATCAATACATGAACTTTATCGGGCACGTAAATCGGGGCTTCATATCTCTGGACTATACGACTCTAACGGCCGCTCCCAATATGCAATCTTTCTCTTGATTTGCTTACTAGAGATATAATTTTGATATAAGCCCCATGTAAGTAATATCAAACTGGGTTGTGAAGATCAAATAAGCAGTCACTCTATGTAAAACACTAGTCTTCAGCTGCATTCGGTTAGGCTGGAAGCCGACCCCAACATAGTTGGGAATAATCAAATTCCTATCTCTGGTAAGTCAAACAGCAGATAGATTGGTTATTGGGACCGGCTGTGAGTCCGTGCAATAAGTTGGATTAAATTTGCGCCCAACGTAAGTTAGGGGCGGGGTAGCTAATAAATTTATAAACGGCACGGACTACGTATAACCTATGATTTATGTGAACCTTGTTAATATTAAAGACTGGGTTTTGATATATTGTCATGCGTAGTGTAATAGGTTTTTGGTGAGGTGTTGCTAGACTACTAAATACAAGATCAGTATGAGTTGCTTCATGAAAAATTATGATGTTTTAGACATTTATATATAGCATAGTTTTCTAAAGATGTGTGGTAAATGCTTCTATTTCTTAATCTCCCGAAGCTAGCTTAACTACATAATTTACAAAATTACTCCGTTCTTTTTAGAAAAATACATCATAGTTCTTTTTACCCCTACTCGGCTGCTTATCGTGCTCTCTTATTGAAACTAAAGCGGTCCCATGGGCCTAGCGGGCGATGAAAAATGTTCCCACTTTACCCTCACCGCGATAGGTACAAGATTATCGTGTGAAGCATAATGACCTTTTCACACAATGAAGGGGAGATTTCTTACGAGTGGGAAGGAAATTATAAAAAATGAGTTTTGATAACATTCTTGCCTTCAGAATTAGTTTTTTGTTGTTGTGGATAAGATTGTTTGTGTTTACGAAAAAAAAACATTATTCTCCTGCTTATTGGGTGAGCTGCAGGTTCAATCACCTGGCAAGCCCTAGGGCTTAGCTCAAAAACTCTAATACTAGCTGCTTACTGAGTAGCATTCAGAGACGCCGGGTTCACGTACTGTCCCATGACACGGATATGTAACATCGCCAGCTTCAATACCGGCTGCTTTTTGAAAATTTTGAAGTGATTTTGGCCAGACACAATAATTAATACAAGCAGAAAATATCATTCAAGACAAACAAAGGTATACTCTGTGTATTTAAAAGTGAAAATGAGTGTTTCCAGAATGAGTTGACTTCGTACTTTTTTTTTGCGAAAATCCTGCATAGCAGTTCTCGTAGCTATACGGGAGTTGCACAAGATTAGTGGGTACAAAGCCCCCATAGGCCAGTATCTGTACTGTACTGTACTGAACGCTGTTGTAACCGAATACTTTTATTGTTGAATAAAAGTATAGTTCCGTCTTATGCACTGTAGACTAAGGCCCGGCGCCCATTATCGGCGTCGGCACGACTGAGAATTTTAGGTGGCAAATATCAATATACATTAACATAATGACAATAAACTTGAAATTTCCATTATATATGGTCGTAATAACAAAAATACCGCTTCGGCATGCTTGAGGCTGCTGTAGCGGCAGGACGCCTCGTCATCCCTAAGAACGTTGCAGCATGCCAAAGCATAGTTTCCAACAGTGTGCGCTTGCATGTAGGATGTCGATAATGGGCGCCGGGCCTTATGCAGCAAATTGAACACGAAGAGGTTGTAATCGCCTAAGCATTTGAACCATTAAGATTATTACTAGTTTAACGCATTTCACACGAAACTAAAGTCAGTCGAACCAACCACCAGCTTTGTATATAGATCCGTTTGTGGCTTAAATGCCAGACCCTTCCTTGCTTCAACGATCACGTTATTCCGATCAGCCTACGAAGGCTATCGTAGATATTCATTGACATACAAACCGTTCGAATGTGATACAGAGATGGTCTTGACGTGACTTAACATTTCTCAAGATAAAAAGATGGATTAAGACACTAAAATAATAAAGAGGATTTATTTTTGGTTGGACTGTACTCTAAAGACTCGGAAACTAATAAACCGATTTGAATCGTCTGTTGGGAAGTTACTCTATCCCCGGGTGACATACGCATAGTGGCGTACGAGATGAACTTTCCATTGAACGTAGGTGAAACCGCCAAAAATATATAGTTAGGTAGTTATATTTTTCGTAGAAAACTCAGTGCTGGATGACTGTGAGGTCCTAAAAGAACGTCCTTAGCCTTCAGAAGCGGCTAACTTTTAGAATTCAATAATGCTCCTATCTGATTTAATTTCAGCAATTACTCAGCTACACACACAAAAACTTTTTATACAAAAAATCCAAATCGAACTAGTAAACGGCATTGTGAACCGAAACTATTTGTTCATCTGATCGTAATTGAATTTCTCCGAAACACGAGCCCAGTTTTAATGAATAACACGCACGTTCAAACGGTTGCCTTTTATCTACGCTGTTAAACACAAATCTAGTAAAACCAAGTGAGAATCTTCATCATCATAATCTGCCTAGTCTTTTCTCAACTATTTTGGGATCGGTTTCCAGTCTAACCGAATGCAGCTGAGAATCTGTGTTACATGGAGCGTCTGCCTAACTGACCTGTGCAGGTCACTTAGGCCCGGGCATCCCGATACCTCTTGGTAAGACTTATCAAGTGACTGTTATCAAATCCAGCAATGTTTCGAACAAATCATAAATTAAAAAGTAATCTAAAAGTGTAATGTTATTTAAAACTATCGATACCACACTTGTTTACCAAATGAATTGTTCACACGCAACCATTTTCATTTCATAAAATGAAATATTTGGACCGTTAAAATAGTGGGCTGCAGTTGATTGCCAATAGATTAACCATTGGGGTATTGTGGGTACTCGAAAAACAATAAAATAGGAATGAAATAAAAATTGTTCTTTTACAACGTGATATTGAAGTTACTTTTGGAAGACAGACCTGTATTTGATTAAAACGAAATGGAGCACTCCGGGTCTTTATTAATGGAATACTTTTAGATGCCTTTGAGTGACCTTATGTATGGCCCTGCAAAATCAGGGTTCAGCGTTTTTATAACGACATTAATTTCATTATAAGATGTTCAAATTGGAGCATCTATGACTTTGCAACGTCTTTCAGGCCGTACAATGAAGCTAATTTCGTCACATGCAGAGATAAAATATTTGAAAAAATTATTTCAGCTTCACTAGACGAAAAAATGTCTAACTTGATGACTTTGTTTGTCTTCTGAGAAATTAATTGAATCCTATGAATAAGAACTCAATTTCGCTAAGCAACCTGTCTTCCAAAATTACTAAACCACATAAATATTATTTCCAACTAAAACGTATCTGCCAAAAACTTCTGGGAAGACACAAAATCTTTGCAAACGCGACGGAAACCTACTTCAAACTAAATGGCCATAAAGCTCACTTCCATAATCCATAATGGTTCACACTACATTGATGGTGAGGAGGACCCGATTTTTTCTCAATAGAAAATTCGACTTCACGGCCAAAGGAATGTTTACGCCCTAACCTTTCATGCTGGGGTCTTAGAGAATTCAATAACCGGAGACGCTATTTTACTGCCTTTCTCTCTACCGAAGAAACGAGAGCCCCGCTCTTACTCGTGTGTATATGAAGTCTACGCTTGTGCTTGACCATTTAGTCGTGTGCATGTCTTTGATGTAATCTAAAATGCATGAATGAGCCATCAGTGTTTGTTCCGTAGTCTCCGCCCTTCTCGAGCAACAATTGACAAATGTTTTTGCTGGCGGTTCCTGTTGTTTAGACGCTCTAAGGTTGGTCGAGAAAAATGTGCCCTATGTTGTAGGCATGGCCGTAAATAAAATGTGGTTGCGCCACTTAGCCGGTTGTTCCACGCTATTAGACAACATTCTGTGAGAAATTTCGAAGTGTCACGACCTTTTCTCGATTAGTTTTTTGGACGACGTTATTTTTCATGGAATGTGTTCGTCTTCATTTGGTGCGATTTTTGAATTATGGTGTTTTATGGAGCCTTATTTTGTACACGATGTTATTTTTTAGATACATAACGGTACTAAGTAGCATGAATATTTTGTCTGTGTTCTGAATTAAATATAAACTTATCTTAGCAGAGATTTTTAAATACAGTTTTAGGTCCCTTGGCCATCATTTGTGTTCTTTAAAATAAGCTCCTTCAAATAAGCTAGCCCTCACAATTTTATTACGACGAAGTTTTAATTGCCAATGAATTTGGCATAACAATACCCACAAAACATACACTAAAACAGTCCTATAGTAAAGCAAACCCCCAAAAGTTAAAGCAACTACTAATAAAGCTAAAGATACACTAGAAAAATCCGACTTTCCTTCACAAACTTCTCCCCAGAAACTATTTCGCTTGAGATCCTTTGGCGACAGAAATAAGTCCGTTCCGGTTTATTAGACGAAGCTAGATAAATACCTAGAACTATTATCTTAACTATAAAATGGTGAGTCTGAGTTTCTAGACCAGGCTTTAGTCCCGGTGGTTTTAAATTGTTATCATTATTCTTCTCTTTGTTGTAAGCGAAGATTTTCTAAAGAGGATTGTTTCTAGTATTTTTTATATATTTTTTTTTTGTAACCAGACAGTCTCTCAAAGCAATCGTTTATGGCGACGTTAGGTACGTGGAATTTTATTTGAATATCGAACAATTTGTTTCAATTGTCGTTAGTTTCAAGTAGGTTTGTAGTGCAGGCCCTGGAGGTAATTGAGTGTGCAAAAACCGAGCACCGCATTCCACCAATGGATTTGAGTTAAGGATAGCTTATACATAGATTAATAATCCGAATCTTGCCGGATAATATTTTGGTGCAATTTTTTTTATACCCTCTCCTAATAACCATTAAGGAAATCAATGGAATACATGGAATGAAGTCATTTTCATGATGTTTATGACAAAATTTATAGATTCTGCTAATGATAAAAGTGATAATGGATTGTTCAATGGTATAAAAAAGAAAAAAAAAAGTAAAAAAAAAAAATCTTTGTTTATGACGACCTGTTGTCGCTGGCATAAGCGATATGATCCGCGAACGAAGTCGTTGGCAGAAGCTAGTTAATTATAAAATACACAATCGAAGAAAAAGGATTTAAATAGCCATATGTTCAGGCAAGACAAATTAGTTACTAATTTTTATTTTGACAGTCATAATGACTGTCAAAATGACTGAGTCATTATTAATACATTTACACAATGAAATACAAACTATTGTGTCTTTTTACAAGTGCACGACATTGTTCCCTGGGTGAAATTTGAAATCCCTGGGTGACAGCATATGTAATATTGTGCCAGCATTACATGCTGTAAGTGGGTGCGATACTACCACCAGATTTGGCAGTAAGATGCAATGTCTGAAAGCTGCAACATAAGGTTTTTTGTCGTGTACTTGTAAAAAGACACAATAGTTTGTATTTCATTGTGTAAATGTATTAATAATGACTGTCAAAATAAAAATTAGTAACTAATTTGTCTTGCCTGAACATATGGCTATTTAAATCCTTTTTCTTCGATTGTGTATTTTATAATTAACTAGCTTCTGCCAACGACTTCGTTCGCGGATCATATCGCTTATGCCAGCGACAACAGGTCGTCATAATCAAAGATATTTCCTTTTACTGCTCTGCTCCTATAGATTGCAGCGTGATAAAAAGTATACTATAACCATGTCAGGAGTATGGCTAATAATTGTATTAAGTTTCGTTAAAATCCGTTGAGTAGTTTTTGTTTCTATAACGGTTATACAAACAGACAGACAGATAGATAGACAGACAGACGGATAAAAAATCAACTCATTGCATTTTTGGCATCTGTATCGATCCCTAATCACCCCCTGATAGTTATTTTGGAAATACATTTCATGCAGGTACAGAATTGACCTCTCTAAAGATTTATTATAAGTATACAATAAGTATTGAAAAAATTTTTTTTTACTTTTTTTTTTCTTTTTTATACCATTGAACAATCCATTATCACTTTTATCATTAGCAGAATCTATAAATTTTGTCATAAACATCATGAAAATGACTTCATTCCATGTATTCCATTGATTTCCTTAAGGGTTATTAGGAGAGGGTATAAAAAAAAATTGCACCAAAATATTATCCGGCAAGATTCGGATTATTAATCTATAAGCTATCCTTAACTCAAATCCATTGGTGGAATGCGGTGCTCGGTTTTTGCACACTCAACTACCTCCAGGGCCTGCACTATTGAAAGATTTTTGGATGCACGTTTTTATTGTTTTAGATTTGAATAAAGAACAGGTCATTAGAGAATAGTTACAGAGACATTTGATATCGTTTTCTTTTGATTATAAAAAGTTAACCTTAAACTTTTTATTATTTTGCTTGTGTGATTCATCTTTGTATTACTAATTGCGATAGTACGACGAATACCTATTTTATTCCAATTTTCCTTTTTATCAAGTCACATCTACCGCAACTTAAGTACAAATGAAACAATTGATGCCCAGAATTTACCGAACCATCCAAATCCCCTACACAAACTATAAAATTCAGATTAAAAATCCTGTATCTAGGTAAAATGCAATATTAGACCGACCACATAAACCGCAGCCGCACTTATAAATCATTCCCTTGACATTACGGTCCACGTTTTGTATGAAACGCAATTTCACGGGTGGCGTTCAAAAATAGATATATTATAGGCAATGTTGCAAGCGTCTCTACCTAAGGAATGTAGGCGGCCAGTCATGGCAAATATGGCTACTAAATTTAAAAGTCGAACGTTAAAACGATATGAAGTTGCTAGTGCTAAAAAAAATAGTTGGGTGTGGTAGAAATATGTTTCTATTTGGGAATTTTAATGGACAGTCGTAATTATTTTTTATGTGGAGTAAATGTTTGTTCGAAAGAATGATTTTAGTATATTTGTTTTATGTTTGTTTGTTCCTTTGAATATAATAATTATTTCGCATAAAAATATTCTGAATGATTTAAATTCTTGTTTTAAATCCCGCTTTATATCTTATGAGTTTTGAAAAATACAGTATCAAGGAACTCGCCATCGAAAGTAAGATCATACCTATGAAATAAGCATCTACATAATAAATATATTCTAAAATAAAAGTAACAAAATCTTCTATGAATTCCCATGTCACGATATATTTTTATTACCAACCGTACCTTTCTTTCCGAATGTGATTGCATTTTCGAGATCGCAATCTTTCCTAAGAATTTCCAAATACATCAAAGACTAGAAAAGAATTTATGAAATTCATCTCCTTATATCGAAGTTGCATCCCTCGGAGGGTGAGTAGAGAGGTAGAGTGAAGCTAGTATGAACGCATTTAGAATATTTTATTTGACATTTTGTTATTTATAGTTGGATTTCGAATCCCCTCAAGTGTGGTCAAGAATTTATGGGAAAGCAATTTTTATAATACGCCCTCTTTTTTCTTCTGTTACATTTTGGCTTTTGGTATTTCGAAACGGTAAGGTATGAGTTACGTTCTCAATTATTAATGACTAGCTTCTGCCAGCGGCTTTGCCCGCATATAACTTAAAATCCCGTTTTTACCCGTTCCCGTTGGAATTTCGGGAAATCTTTTCTTATCTCGCTTGAGAGTCTTAAGATGTAAATTTGTGCAGAATTTCAGCTTTATAGATTCACGGGTTGGGCCCTGCGTTGATGAGTCAGGAGTTAGATTTTTATATGTATAGAAGATAATGTAGTGGTTGTCTATAAAAGGTGGGTCAAATATCCAAGAATTCAATTAATTGCTATAAGTACCTTGAACTTCGTTGTTTTGTGAATTTGAATATGTATGACAGTTGACACAAAACGAATTAAAAACTGAAGTGTATTTTACGTGTTTCTAATGAAAACAAAAGAATCCGAAATCGAAATTCAAATTGAAAAAAACGATCCTTGTAGTAGGTGCTACAGAACTGGGAAACGATAATTAACTTTTAAAAATGGAACTCCTTAATTATATTTGAAATTGGCGACTCCGGGAAGTAATGTGGCGGATTTCGGACACATTTTTTTCATCAAAGAAATTTGAAATAAAGAAACTTTTCGTGTTTTTCGTGTTCCACTTTCGAATGAAAAAAGAACAAAATTAATTGATGTTTGATGAGTCTTTGAGAGATCATTAGTGCTTTGTTTTTTTTTTGTCATCTTAGATAATGGCTTTAAGAATATTTGTAATAGAACATTTATCGCTCTCCTCAAATTAACTTTTCTGCTTTGAAGTAGCATAATAGTAACTGCGCGACAGTCAAAATGTATAAATAAGACACTATGACACTATAATAATAAGCCCGCAACATCAAATGACTGACGAGAACTGTACAAGTTCTTAATTAACTGTCTCATTATTTTGAGTGCAGCATATTAATTTATGAACTGCTTTTGCAATTATGAAATGGTTGTAAGTACAGTCGAATACACGAATGTTCTAGCAACTTTCAAACCCTCGTAATTTTGTAGTGTTATACAATGACTGAACACAGTGGATGCACTGGTTACACTGATGGTATTATACGGCTAAATTAGAAACAGTGGCAAAGTGGTAGTGCAGTAACGACCGCGAACTGTTCAAAAAATATATATTGCATTGAATAATTAAAACAAAATTACTAAAGAAGAAACATGAAACCAATTTAAAATAAAGGACTATTTAAATTAAAAACCTACAGTCAAACGGTGTCCAAGATACTCTTGGAAAGCATATAGAAAAGTTACATTGATACTAGCTTGACCTGAAATTGCACTTATGCCTATGAGGCTCGAGAGGTAGATGTTTTAATCACTAACGGCCGTTCCCAATAACCTATCTATCACTGGATTTGGGTCCTGGAGATAGAATTTTGACATTAGACCCATACAATAATGTTAAAATCCTATCTTTAGTAAGCAAATCCAGAGATAGACAAGACAGAAATTGAATTCAGTCAAAGTTAGCCACCACAAATCATCAAAAATGGAACACAAATAATCTACCTAGCGTTTACCCAACTATGTATGTTGGGATTGGCTAACAGCCTAACTGCATACAGCTGAGAATCAGAGTTTTACATGGAGGGACTGCNTTGGTTACTTATTCAAATTCGACAAAAAATATTAACTTGACATTGAAATTTGCTGTTTTGAGTAAGAATGTTGGGGTCAGCTTCCAGTTTAACCGGATGCAGCTGAGTACCAGTGTGCCACATGGAGCGACTTCCTATCTGAACTCCTCAACCCAGTCTGGGCGACTATACCCCTTGATAAGACTGGTTGTCAAACTTTCTGGCTGCTGACTATCCGTAACGACTGCCAAAGATGGTCAAATGACAGCCGGGACCCACCAGTTTATAAGCCTTCCAAAACACGGAAGAACTTGCTATGACAAGATGGTCACTCATCCACGGACCGACCGCGCTAAGCGTTGCTTAACTTCATGATCGACAGAGCTTCTTACAAAAATGCTCTATGCAAAAATGGAACACACGAATGAAATAAATTGAAAATAAAAAAAAAAACCAGCTCAAAGGACCAAAATCACACAGTTCATTTGTTTATAATTCAGCCAGCATTTGTACCTATTCTTTAACATGAAACGCCATCTTTGAAATCGTGCTCTTTAATTAAACATCAAAGTCGATTCCACGTTTCGAGTTTTCCGTGCAAACGAGGTAGGTAGACTTGATAATTACTATACCTTAATGTTGCTTAAATTACACAAAGGGCCAAATATTTGAGCGTATCAGATATCGTTTGCTTTATCATAGTTAAGTAGAATTATTAAAAAAATATGATTTCCTCGAGAAGTTTCCCTTCACTTTAATCAGCCGTTGGTATCTTAGATATACTTAAAAATACATACAAACTTAGAAATGTTGCATTGGTATTTGCCTGACCTAGAATCGAACCTAATACTCATACTTTAGCTGCTGGTCCTTTACCCACTACGACTTTTTAGTCTGAAACTAGCTGCCCGCCCTCGCTTCGCTTCTTGGAAAGCTCTCGATCGGCGTTGGTTTGTACAAAACATAAACTTACTGTACACTAAAACCTTCCTCAAGAATTGTTCTATCTATTGTTGAAACCGAATGAAAATCTGTTCAGTACTTTTCGAGTAAATTGCGAACAGACAGACAGACGCGGCGGGGGACTTTATTTTATAATAAATATATATAGATATAGATAGATTACCAACCCACATTGAGCGTGGTGCTATTAACGCTCAATCCTTCTCAGTGTGCCTAACAATGTGTGACTGCCGTCATGTACCCCTAATTATTACTTAAAAATATTTATTTATTTTACAAGGCGTCACGATGTCGGGCCTCTTAAGAAAACATTAACTTTCTAGTTTATGGATAGGGATAATTGTTAGCTGACATGAAGAGCAATAAAACTTAACAAATATTTTAAGGGCCTAAAAGTTTCTCACAGCAAAAGCAATCCCACATCTGCTAAACATAACTTACAAGTCAATACTGACCGTTAGGGCAATTAGGACCTTGAGACAAAGGAGCGCAACGTTGAATAGAAGTGCACGTGTGCAACACCCCAAGCGAACCCCGAAGGCGATACTTAGAACAATTGAGAAAGTCTACAAAAAGGCTAATAAATCCATCCTGTTATGGATAAGCAAAATCAAGCGAAACAAAACCTTAAGAACAGAGTGTAGTTGACGCGGATAGCGGGACTTGAAAAGATGTAGGAAGGGATAGGAAGCCACAAGGGTTTTGAGGTAACTGAAGACGGGACAGTCAGTGTCGGGTCGTGAAGTAGACTAGTACTTGATTACTAGAGAGTCAGAGTTAGGACGCGAAGTGGACTAGTACTTGGATACTAGACTCTCGGTTTAGGATCGCGAAAAGGCCTGGCGCCTTGGTCGAAATAGGAGACGCCTCATGTAGGCTTGAGCTAGGCCAGAAAGTGACGTGTCTGAGTGAATCATGTAAGCTGAGTGTATCTGTGAGTAANGCGAAACAAAACCTTAAGAACAGAGTGTAGTTGACGCGGATAGCGGGACTTGAAAAGATGTAGGAAGGGATAGGAAGCCACAAGGGTTTTCAGGTAACTGAAGACGGGACAGTCAGTGCCGGGTCGCGAAGTAGACGAGTACTTGGTTACTAGGCAGTCAGAGTTAGATCGCGAAAAGGGCTGATGCCTTGGTCGAAATAGGAGACGCCTCATGTAGGCTCGAGTTAGGCCAGAAGTGACATGTCTGAGTGAATCATGTAAGCTGAGTGAATCTGTGAGTAAGTGATGGTGCATGGCTGGGTGAGTGTTGCTGATAGCGCGGGTGAGTGTTTTATGGAAGTTACCTCAGGCTGATATTATGACCAAATTATATCCTCGACAACCTACTCAATGCAGGTACTATACTAATCAACGCTTAGGCGTGCTTCTACTATGAGATTATCGAGTTGATCGAATCAACCATGTACCTTGCATTTGATCTTCTAGTCTATCCTCACACTCAATAGCCTATTATGGAATTATGGTACAAAGTACTGGGCTTCGGCCTGCACTCACTATTACCATCTCGGGTTTACCGATCTAATATGTGCCTCTACGCTTATTGCACTATTATTATTATCTGTCTTGAATTGTTATACCAACGCCGACGAAATTATATCACATTACGCCTAGGCGTACCTTATCATGAACTTCT
>NWSH02000296.1:6115189-6139183 GCA_002382865.2 Heliothis virescens | reverse complement strand
ATCTATTTGTTAAAAACGTAACATATTTTTAATATTGGCATGATAATAACTTATGTAATAACTTAAGACAGAAGATCCTTTAAGTACAGACTAAAAAGATTAACTGACTTGGTATTACATGGATCTCACAACTTTTTACGATAGAGAGACTGAGCTGCGGCCTGCGAGACTTGGGTTTTTTACAGGATGTTTTTGATGGCATGTAGTTAACTTGATCAGGCAGCAAAAATGTTTTGATTTTGAAATGAATAGGCTAAAGCTGTGGATATGAATTTGTTTGACTTTAAAATAATAGAAAAAAAAAAAAACGTTTAATTCATGAGAGTTAAGTCTGATAATAAGTTTGTCGAAGGCGCTGTAAACTACACAATTTTGGCACTATATTTGCTTCGATAAAAATCTTACTAAAACTGTTTTCCTATTTGAAAGATAAGAATAGAAGACTTAAAAAAAACTACTGGTATGAAAATGCTTCTGGGAAAGAAGTGTATAAAGTAACCAAAAAGAACCACATTTTTTGTCATGTGAGACTTCATTAACATTTTAATAGCTTTTTAAGTAGGTACACGTACTAAAACTTCACAAAACAAACAAAAATGTGAGAGGATGTTTGGAATACATGACGCGAAGAAAAAAAGACGTTGTGTTCGTCATTAACTATGGAAGTTCCTTCAATATTACCTACATTTCTTGAGTAGTTTTAATACCCTTTTAGCTTAGAACATTGCCTATTAAACTCGTCATAACTTTGGAATATCTACAACCTCCCATGGACTAAATGTTAGGTATCTCACAAATAAGCTAATTGTATACAGCTAAGTTGTGTACAATATTCATAATATATTTTTTTATGTATGGCATCTTGCAGTTCAGCTAAGAGACCATTTACTGCTTAACCGGTTAAATCTCTATGGATGCCTTGAATTTTAGGCCTCCAACCATAATTGAACAATGAAAAAAATATAAAAAGGCTCAGATTCCACCAAATTTCCGCTTCACTTCGCGAAGAAAATTTTAAGCAACCAATAGAATTTCTTCGCTCAGGTATACTATTGAGTCAGCGGAGACAACATGTTTGAATAACGAAAGTGGAAACTGGGCTCTTACTCAGTTCTAAACTTACGAGTATAATCTTTCAAGTAACATTGCAAAAAAACAGATGGATTTTATTTGCAAACTTTTCTATAAAATATTTCTCATTTAGCCTTAAAACAAGCAAAAAAGAATCCATTGTAACTTTCGCAATTCCAATAGTTTTGATTGCGTTATGATTAATTTAATCCATACAGATTAAATTTTCTATATTATTAGTTCTTTGAATTACAATTTATATAACAAATATTAATAATTGAATTTATATTAAATTTATTTCTTCGTGACCTTGACCTTTCTTACCCTTTCATCGGATTATGGTTTAGGTATTATAAGAGTAACTATTTTGGAATTTATTAATAGCTAGTCAGTCGAATTGTTAATCAATTCGTGGTATTATGATGAAGCATTTTCTATGAACTGACTTGACTGTTGAAAATCAGACGATAAAGATTAAAATAATATCCAACAAAAGGAGTGAGGTAGGTCATGATGACTGATAAACAATATCGACCTTGTCACTTTGTAAATGGCTTTGTAAGATGTTTGGTAGACATTTCAACTGTATTTAGATTCGACTTAGTTATATTGTCCTGCTTTATCCGTATTTCTATTGTTGACGGCCCAGCATTTATTTTTCTTTAATAATTTCATCTTACAAGAGATTTAGTTTTCAGTCATTACATCTTTCACGCAATCCACCCATCTTTTATTTGGTGTACTAGAACGAGGTAGGGGGAGGACCTCTTTAGGGTTCAAACGTGGATTGACTGCTGGATTGCAAGTAGTTACTTACCAGTGTCACTCCCATAAATAACTTTATCATTTTTGGAATACAATAAAAATTAATTTAAATCTTCATGGACGAGACTATGAAAAAATGCTAATTAGATATACAATAAAATCAATAAACTTTTCTCTCATGAATTGTACCACACTCTTCTTCGGTGTAGCTGTAAGGCCACAGTGCGATACAAAATATATTTCACGTGATATTTCTCGCTCTAATACCGTTCTATTATTTGCTTCTGCTGGCGACAATCCTCACTTCAGGAAGTTGTGGCTTGGAATTTGATAGGTATGTTTTCTGAAACTATTTTTAAGAAAAATATTTTTTCTTCGAAGTTCTTATACATTTTTTCTTTAAACTGTTAAAGTTTATGCTAACACCGATGCAAAAAGAGGGGGGTTATAAGATGACCGCTATATCTGTTTGTCCGTGTATCGTCATCGTTACTCTTTAACGGATGACCGAATATGGATGCAGTTTATTTTAGTTGAAGTCTGTTTTCTTCTGAAGAGGCAGATAGTCTTTTTATGTTATCACTATGCAATCTTGTAGAAGATCACAAGTAATATGGAAATTTTCACAATGCAGATACTTGACAAAAAAGATCCAAAGAATAATAAGGAAATAGTTGTTCACAAAATGATAAAACTTGCAGCCAATTTGTCTTGTGAGTTATGAAGCCATAAAAACTGTAATGCTCAAACGAAATCACTCTTTGAAGCAAAAATATTTCATTTGGTCTGTGTAGATTTTATGACTGACGATATTTTTAAGGACTTGACGAGAGTGGCAGACTTGTTACACTGAAAATCGCCTTACATAGGACCTTAAAGACTTTGCCGTAAATGGTAGGCTCTTAAGAATATTTTCTGCTACTTATTTATGTGTTAGCTTTGGAAAATATGATAAATAAACCACACTGATACGCTACTGTGTTAAATGTTTAAGTGTATGAACGCCTACGCTTATACGCATAGCAATGCCGTTGCTATGTCGCATGTGTAGCGCCTGTTGTGACGGCGCTCCCCTCTCGTCCCTGTCATGTGTACGGTCATTGCGTGTTCTCAAATATTATTTCTTTTAAATATATTATCCTAATTATACTGCATTTGCCAAAAATAAATATTTAATGGTAGTAATTTCCAATGCGTTTATGCAAAATTAAATAAATTGGTAAGTGATACATACACATGTATATCAAGTAATTCCAGAGAAAAATATTTTAAACTTTCACACTGAAATAAAAACCTTCATAAAAAATATACAATTGTTAATATTATTGTGAATAAAAAAAAAGTAAAAATAGAACAACTTTATACGGAACCAATTTATTCGTGAAAAAACTAAATTTAGACTACAAAAAGTTTTTGGAAATTCTGAAATAGATTTTAGTGGGGCCCTATGCCCGTTTTATTGCAGTAACAACTAACAGGCCAAATTTAATGGAAATACAAATGTTTTTTTTTATTTGTTGTAACATGCGAATTCATAATTTTATTTTATTTTCTTTACATAGCTTTCATTTTTGAAGTTTTTTATGTATGAATTTGACAAAAGAAAATTTGATGCGCACGTATTGTTTTCGTATTATTTTTTTCAGATTTGATTATTTTTACCTATTGTTAAACGTAAATATAAAACAATAGCACCCATTGATGACAAAGCATGACGCCGGTCTTAACAGAGCGCTTTCACACGAGCGCATTTTAGTCGTTTGCCACAACCAAACTTGTACGCGCGACACATTCTGAGTGGGAAATATATGTCGTGCGATTTCAGGTGGTAGATGTCAATTGTTTATCGTCACTCTTATAGACGGGATAACGCCCGTATGATCCGTGCATTGTCGCGCGGAAAAGCTGAGTGGAAAATCCACCAATATGAAAGCGCTGTTAGATGCACGTCACTCTCGTCACATCAACTGACGTTTTCTTGAATTTCTAGGGTTCTGTACCCAAAGAATAAAACGGGACCCTATTATTAAGACTACGTTGTCTGTCTATCTGTCTGTCTCCGGGCTGTATCACATAAACAGTGATAGCTATAAAACTGAAATCTTAGCAAATGATGTATTTCCATTGCCGTTATTACAAGAAATATAAAAAATTAAAAAATATATATTAAGTATGAAAAACAAAGTAATTTTTTGCTGCTTGTTAATGTTTGTATTTTAGCTAGTTGTAGGTAATAGATACGTTCATTTTTATAGGGACCCTTCGTGCGCGAGCCCAACTCGCACTTGGCCAGTTTTTTTTGTTCAAATTGTCTTTGAATACCAACAATACAAAGAGTTTTATGAACACACCGCCATGAAGTCGAGTTTATATTTTTTATTCTTTTGAAGTACGAAACTTCACGCAATCAATGAATATTCGACGCGGATATGAAATTCCGGGTTTGAAATATTGCACTGTAGTACGGATACCAGGATTTTTTGACTGACACTGTTTGTTTGAAAGTAGGTATTGTATGTACTATTTTCGTGAGAATTCTGTCATTAAGAAAGTCATAGTTACGATGAAAACCCTTACCTATCCGAATTCCCTTACTAATTTATAAATACGAAAGTAAATTATGTATATCTGTCTGTCCGGCTTCTACGCCGACACTATTAAACCAATTAAAATTAAATTAGGATTAAAGTCTAGAATTTAGAGTATGAATCTAATAAAGATTTATTCTTATCCAGGTGTGAAGAAAGTAGTTCCATCAAATCACTGGTATATGGTCTAGCCATTTAGCCTTTATACCTTCTGAAGGTGAGTATACGTTAAATTAAAATATAAAAATGCCTGTAAGCAGCACAGGAAAATATCACCTGGCAATTAAAAAGCCGCTTCTGCGAAAAGTTAATATGCATGAACACAAAATACGCAATCTACTGACGACAAAAATTCCAGGATAAAATTCAAAAAACAAAGACAGATACAACTTTTATATCAATTAAATACAACTTCGTTCGAACAATGATACATACAACTAAAACAAATTCGGCAACTGAGTTGGATTCCGGTAACAGTTTTTAATAAAAAGTTCAAATAAACGTAACTATACCGTGCATAAAACCAGTTCTGATTTTGAAACTATTGTTTTTCGTGATATATCAATTGCTAAAACTGTACATTCTTTTCTTGGCAGTAATATAGCTGATACATCAGACAACTTTTTATCCGGGTGCGGGGAATAGTGCCCTCAAAAAGCGGTTGAAACCACTGCTAATCCTATCCTACTTAATTTTATAAATGTGAAAGTTTGTGAGGATGGTGTATTACACAATGTGTATGTTTGGTACTCTTTCAAGCTAAAACTACTGGACGGATTCTGATGAAACTTGAAAGTTATATAGCTTATAAACCTGAATTTTTATACGGGTATGGGAAGTAGTTTCCTGGGGAAGCGGGAGTAACCACTGGCGGAAGCTAGTCATAGATTAATAAAGAACAAAACTTATGCAAAATGTACTGCGGTTAATAAAATTGTAGTAAAAAATTTATAAAATCTAGGAAAAATAGTTGAAAAGTGCAAATTGCTTGCAACGAAAAAAGTGTACGTTGGGATGTTAAATTAAAATGTCAAGAACTTGTGGAGTGAAGCGCTAATCTTTTCAAGTAAGTTGACACCTACTCAGAGTAAATGCTGACTTTTAAATTAAATAAATGCAAAGAAAACAAATGAAATTTGTTATCCGCCAAGCCTTATACTAATACTAGCATTTACCAGTTTCTTTAACGGTATCTCGTAGAAACTGATTCGCGCAGTCGGATAAAAGTGACCTATAACCTTCTTCTTGAAATCAAACTCGTGGTTTAGCACACTCGAGCGAAACACCAAACTCTTGAGCTTTATAATGTTAGTATAGGTTGGTAGCAGCTCCTATAAAGGCCTAAATCTTATCATGTAAGATTACATTTCATTCTAATATTTTATTGGTCAGAGCCTATCCCAGATTATATTTTCAAATATGTAACGGACAATTTCCTAAAATTAATCTTCGTTATGCATTATCCCGGTTAGTAAAAACGTTCATTAAATATCAACAGAAAAAAGAAAATAAAATTTTGATCGAGTAATTGAAATCAAAATCCATACACATAAACAATAATCACGTACAATCGCCAACAAAACCACTAACCATTAAATTCCAGATAAAATACAGGTCTGCTGTAAAAAACAATAGAATATTGCAATGTAATCCTTCGGTTGCGTGCTGAACTTGTAATGGAAAAACTAAACGAACTCTGATTTTGTTCGGCTGTATTCCGCGGGACTACTTTTCCTGTTTGTCGAAAGCTTACTTTATTCCTCTTTTGTTTATGATTGTACCTTTTCACTGTACGTATTAATATGAGAAAATGTGTGTGTATTAAATCTATTCATGTGTGTGGTTAAATGTCTATGTGTGAGAACGTACCTTTTGTTCCTTCGAATATAAGTTGCGGGTATATTTTAATAAATTTTCGCTGAGTCCATTGTTGAGAAGGAAAATATGAATAGAACCCTCTAGTGTTACATTTAATTAATTCATTTAATATGACTTTGAGGAGCTGAAACAAAAATTAGGTGGTCCAAAGGGATTTGCTGTATTTGTTCTTAAATTACTCGTACATTCTATTTGGTCCTTCAGGCCTGAAGATTTTGGTCCTTGGGTACAAAGCAAAGGAAACTCAACTTCATACAGTGGTTAAAATATATTTAACTAGCTGTTTCCCTGCGGTTTCACTTGCATCCCGGGGGAAATACCTACTTCCCGGACCCAAACAAAATATAGCTTATCTTACTCGGGGTTAGTCTAACTTCTCAACAGTGAAAAAAATTTTAATATTGGTTTAGTATGTTTTGAACCAATTAGCAACAGACCTATTTACATACAAATCTTTATACGACGAAATATTAACAACATTATGATTATTTCGTCACCTTTTTCAACATTCCCTTTGGTTTGCACATTCCATCAGAAGTAACCAATCAGAATAGACATATGAAAAGTTCCGCCAAAAAAACCGTTCCGAACTACACAGGGAAAATCCCGTTCCAAACTCATTGTAGTGTAGCATTCGGGTCGTCAAGCTCAACCCGATAATTCCTTGTCACGAGCCCATTGTGGCCGTCCCAAAAAGGGTTTTTGTATGGAATTCGGAACGAAACATGGCCGCTTCGGTTCGAAAATTGAAATTCGATATTTTGCGCTTAGTATGTGTGTACTATTATGGAAACCCTAAATGTTTTTGGTGGAAAACACTGGCCTTTTTACGTATACGGATATTGTTCTATGGTTTTTTATTTTGTTGTTTGTTTTTGGTAATAATAGCCGTTGGACCTTTTTGGATGTATGGTTTCAATTACGTCAGTACAGCGCAAACCTTTCTGTATCAACGAAGCAATCATACTAGCAATTTATTTTTAATTTTTAATTCCGTGATAAAATAACAAATATTATATTTGCAGGCCTTTTAACTTTGACTTTGACTATATTTCCCCATTTGTCGATATGTATTATTGGATTTCCCCACATGATATTTATGAACAAACTTAAAACCTTTGATAAAAAAATTTACTCAAAAGAACCACCAATTTTCCAGAAGCATTACCAAAAAAACATCGCCTACTCTGAATCACACCACAGTAAAAAGCTTGCCAACAGTAATTATCCTTTCAAAAAAGGCAAAATAAACCCCACATCGGTCTGATTGAAAAGGACTAATTGCCAACACCGCACTAGCTCAGCAATCAATGACACAGTGCTCGCAGGTATCGGTGACGTCATCAATAGAGGTATAGTGATAATTAAGGTATAACGTAACTAGGAGTATTGGTTGTGTGTTTGTTTGTGAATACGGAGTAAAATATGCTAGATAAATTTCAAGCTTGTGTATCGCAAATGGATATGAAAATGAATCCTTTTTTCTTATTTTCAATCTTGCTGAGCGCCTGTATTCTGGGTAGATCTCATTTTGGTGGTGACAGACCTTCTTATTCGAAGGAAAATATTAGAAAATTGAATATACTTCCCAGTATTGACTAATTACATTTTTATCGAATCATAAAACTTGATTACTCAAAACAAAAACTTATAAAAATAAATAAAATGCCTAATCGTCAGTCTTGTGTTGACACCTTGTTGACACTCATGACATTAAAAAGAAAGTTGAAAAAATTATCAAAGAAAACTTAAATGATCGTTCGTCATGTGTTTTAGAAAATTACGTATGGAGAATTTATTTAACACGTGACAAATTACCTTGATTAAATTACCTTGGTCAAAGATTAAGCATTGCCATTCAGCGTGGCAATGCTGCCAGCCTTTTGGGCACGCTCCCGGTCGGCAGCGATGGGGAGGAATTTTTCGACGCCTTTTAGTATTAGTTTTTAGTTTTAAGTTTTTTTTTTACTTAACTGTTATAATTATGTATTATAGATAGATTGTGTACAAATAAACTTTTTCTAAAATAAAAAAAAAACACGTGACAAACGTATGTTTAACTTTTTTGTACTAAGACCAAACAAGTCATTTGAAGTTACGAATGACGCCGTGTCAGTTCTGAATTATTAGATATCAATTATTTTAGTTCACATGAGTGAATTTTCAGACACCAAAACGTTATTTGGGACTAATTATGTTGTTTGACAGATTAGTGAACCTATTTCACCTACATAAGGTGTTCTTTAAAATGCAGGTCCTAAAGAAATTATTCCGAAATTGTGTAACAAAATTTTGAGCAAAAATACCAATTTGTTAGAGGACATTTTATTAATTAAAAAAAAAAGTTGTATCGCAGTTAAAAATAAACCTGTTGTAGTGAAACGTTTTATTTGACATTATATTTTTTGACTGTCTGTATGAGAGACATAATAAATTCTAGTTTATGCCTTATATTTTTTAACTGTAGATTTAATTTTGTGCCCAAATATGGCGGTTTTTATCAAATGCACTAATTGTAATTATTCTGCTAACTGGCTCAGACAATTTTGATCCGAACATGCATAACAACTTCCTTTCATGAAAGATGACTTGATTACATGATTTACTGGATCAACTTTGGAATTCAATTACCTATCTATCTGTCGATTTGTTTACTAGAGATAGGGATATCAATTGTATGGAGCTTATGTCAAAACGCAATCTCTAGTAAGCAAATCGAGAGATAGATAGATTTTTGGGAGCAGCCGTTAGGTAACTGCTCAACTAGAAATATAAATTATGACCTAAGCGTGACTGCAGCTGTATCGAAAAAGGCTTCAAACTTCAATCAGATTTTGTGAAGCTCCTTAATAACACCAAAATTCAAAACAAAAACAAGCAAACCCGTTGCAGGATCCAATATAAATTAAATGTGTATCGTTCAGTGTCATTAAGGCTGTGAAAGCGTCTAATTCAATCAAAGTCAATCAAGCCACGTTAATTAAAATACGGTGACGGGCGTCACGTGTGCGCCATTATAAAACGTCGGAAAGTAGATAATTATGTTTTGATTGGCAAGTTATTTTTGGGGTAATTTCAGGTAAAATAGAAGATCTAGTTTTGAAATTGAAAGTAGAAGAGGAGAAGAAGAAATCTATTTGTTTTGAAAAGATCTGTTTTTTTTATTAGACATTGACAGAATTTTTAATAGTTTTGTTATTTACATGAGCTTGTCTACACGATCTCTAGCTGAAACATTCTTAGGACTTTTTTTCTCGCCGAAACTGTACCTGTGCTGTGTTGTGCAAACAATGGTGGTGGAACAGTGCTGGACAAAAGCACTGGGACTTCAAATATTTCAACCAATCATGATCATTATCATCAAGTCGTTTATTCCGGACCCTACTCCATTTGCGATGACCTATTGGCCACCTAGGACCTGTATTACCAAATTAATATTTTTACGTAAGTAAGTTTTTAGGAACTATGTGAAGAGATCACATAGTTCCTAAAAACTTAAAAGGATGAGGACTGAATGATAAATTAACTTTTCAAGGTTAAAAAGCTCATTTACAGAGATGCAATAAAAATTCTCATCATAATACCGCAACCGAATCAAATAGGATCGAACAGAGCAACGTAGACTGCAATTGCGTTGGATAGCCACACTCAAAAGGTACTTATATGAACCAGTAGAGCAAGTAGAATATCTAACCAACAGATAGCTATAACTTACATACTAGCACTATCACTATAAACTGAATGAATAGCCGGATTGGATATTGTAAGTCAATCTCGCAGTCCATCAAAAACCCTCACTTCACTCCCAAAAAATCAAACCGAAATAAAACTCCATGGAGTAAACTTAACCATATCGCAGCGTTTTATTGAATCCCCGTTCCCCCATGAAATAAAAAACGTATAAAATGCACGTACATACAGATTTTTACGATCCCTTCAACTTAATACACGTAAAGCCTACTAAACATCCCGAGAGCACTCCCTAAAATATTAACTGTACCGTCAAAATCATATATTTCGAACCCCCTACTATACTAAGTATTCCTTTAAAATAATTCACTTTAAAAACAGCAGACCCTTCCGAACTAACCGTCTTCGCACCAATGTCCAAACGCCATAACTCCCAAAACGATGTAGATGATTTTCGCTCTTGTGGTAAGATAATAAAGATGGAAATTGTGTGGTCCGTTATCCGGAACTTTCCTAAGGACCCAGATGGGTGATAGTAATGAAAGAAAGACCGCATGCGGTGTAGCAAATTGCTTTCAGACGACACATTGCATTAGGCCAAGTAAGTGTACACTGTTAGGTTATCTAACGATATTACTTATGTACTGAATGCGGTTTAGTAAAAATATCGTTTAAGTGGCTTTGTTCATAAGGGGTTTATTTGAATCCAATTTGTGGATGGGAAAGACTATTTTTCTGCATCATCATCATCTTCCTGCCCTGTTCCCAATTTTATTTGGGGTCGTCGCAATATGTTTTGGTATTGTTATATGTTTAATATTTTTCTGCATATTTAACCGATTTTATTTCATGGAGTATTATGTTTTCAAGTTTGAAAATATCATTAGAGGCGGTTATATTTTATTACGGATGGCAAAAATTTTGACACTCTCTAACTCAGAATTTGGGCGCTCGTTTTCCACACTGAGTTCACGATTATAAAGGCCAGGTAGATAATTATGATAACGCTCATCATCACACTATGTTATTTTTGACAGTCGTCTTGAGAGTTCAACAACTACTTTTACCGTCAAACTGATCTCCAAAATTAACAAACCGCGATTTCGAGCGCTGTCGCAATTACTCACCAAATCTAGTCTTAACTAACCTTAAAGTATTAAAAAAAAAGAAATACGTACCATTACTAATGAGGCTACAAGAGTAAATAATTTGAAATAGGTTAACAAGGAGGGAGGAACCCTGCTGCCTATTTTTAGCTCGGAAAGATACATTGGTAACACAATATCTATGTTAGTAGACGTGGGAAATAGGGTAAAAGCCGATGTGTTCAAGCGTACAAGTTTGATCAGGTATAATGTCATTCGTAGTCACGAATGCAAGAAAATATAGTAGGTTTTTTAATTTTTGTAGGTGCTTTTTGGATTTTAATTTCGGATATTAAGAGGATTCAGACATTCTCCTGCCCTTTTTATCGATGGTAAATCATCAGTTGACCTCGCACGTGGGTGACAGCGTGAGGGAGTGTCCTACTTTTTCTTACTAAAACTCATCGTGTTCCTTCTTGAGCCCTTTGTGTACCTGGGCCAGGGTAACTCTTTCGAAGAATCCCGCAGCCCCGGTAGGCTCTGGCCCTAGTGGACTCCGCTGTAATCATTTTCTTGCTCTTGAATACAATTTTTGATTGGGAACATCACAGCATATCTTCTTTTATTTATACTTCTGAAGTATATGAAAATAATATTTGCATTTTTTTATTACGGAATTGCATTAAGAAAACTGTCAGTCTCAACTCAAATCTTCTTTAAAATGTAAAACATTCCTACACTACATCTATATTCAAACATCGACACATCCGTAAAACCTGAATACATATGAAAAGTACGAAAAAATGCCCCAAAAATCCCGTTTCATAGCTTAGTGGAGCGTTAACAAAAATGTCACAGCTCACAGAAGCGTTCTTGTGTGGTGGTCACTGGTGAATCAGTAAATTGGTGCCACACTGGCGACTTTTTAACTTTCTGCCCAAAAAGAAGATTTGTATGTTATGTTTTTATTTTTGTTAGTGCATTATTCCAAAAATGGATGTGAAAAATAATGCCGACGCTATAGAAGACAATAATTAAAATGAATGTTATAATTGGGAAGAGACGATGGATAGATTGTGTTGTGTGAAAGACGAAATGACTGGAAAGAACGTTACTTGTGATATGACGGCAGACAGAGAAGTAAAATAATCTATGAAATATATAAAAGAAGAAGACATGCTGCGCCGACTTTAAATCAAAGCGGGATATAGGCAGGAAGATGATAACGACAATGAGGGTAGCGAGTAGTTTTATAAGCTAGAGATAAAGTGAAAATATTCAAGGCTATGTTAACTTACAGTATTTTTATACTAAACGACTCCTATTACTTCGTACGGGTAGCTTTATATAACATTCGTTATAAATCCTACCTTTTAAGGCCAAATCTATCGCAAATATGCAGCGGTCCTTAGCTCACTGTATCGCTGAATAGTTAACACGATGGAAGCGGCACACGTGCGATATTACGCCCGATACGCTCGGACAATGCGGTTTTTGTTCAATTTATATCTACACTAGCTTGTACAGGCGGCTTCGACCCCATATTATATATTGCAGGATATGTTTTTCTTGAAAAAATGCAGGCGAAAGTCATTGAACTAATTCTATGTAAAATATGTAATTCTAACACCAGAAAGAGGGAAAAAAACATATCGCATTTAAGTTATAAAAATTATATACGCGGTCCAATTGAGAACCTTCTTCATTTTTTGAAGTGGGTTAAAATCACTCAAATCAAAAATTCTGTCTAAATTAAGTCTTACTAAGTATATTAAATACCTTGTGATAAAGACCGGTCCAATTTCTTAGAAAAAACAGATATGACATCCAGAAATCACGAAACAAGGAACGCGCTCTCCGAAAAAAAAAACTATTCAATCTACGTTTAAAATTACAATACAAGTGCCATTATTCGTCATTAATTAAAATTCATTGAACCACTTTCAGTAATGACATGGTTTGATGTGCTGGTGTTTGTTTTCATTAATTAATTTTATATCAAGTAGACTATCTGATCTCAATGACCCACTTACTGAGGTAAGAATACATTCCTGGTATGATAGATTTGAACTATGGATGAAAAAAAAGAGGAAAACCGAAAAAAAGATGGATAGATAACCTTTTCTTTTTTTTAA
Source organism: Heliothis virescens (assembly GCA_002382865.2). Lineage (NCBI taxonomy): Eukaryota > Metazoa > Arthropoda > Insecta > Lepidoptera > Noctuidae > Heliothis > Heliothis virescens. The sequence continues at coordinate 6,125,971 of NWSH02000296.1, read as the reverse complement.
CGATGGGAAATCATCAGTATGACCCCTCCCGCTGTGGGTGACAGCGTGAGGGGTGTCAGACTTTTACTGACTAAAACCCACCGTGTTCCTTCGGGAGCCGTTTGTGTGCCAGGGCCGCAGTAACTCTTTCGAACCCGCAGCCCCGACAGGCTCTGGTCCTAGTGGGCCCCGCAGGGATGGATAAATAACCTAAGAGATGACATGGATAAAAAGGGGTGAATGTTAGTATGACGAGTGACAAAGAGAAATGGAAGCGGGAAACCATATTTTGCCAACTCCAAATAAAATTGGAGACAGGGCAAGAAGAAGACTAATTTAACCAAGAACTGAACTTCTAGGTATTTAAGACGACCGATAAGGATTTACTACAAATGACCCAATTACAATTTGACACACACGCACACACGCAAAGATATAGTATGTTAGTATACTGTATGTTAGTATACTTAAAATTTAGTAATAAGCATAGATTTGAGTACTACTAGGAAAGATATGTATTGCAAACCTCTCTAACCTCTTTATGCTGTACCCTACTGGATCCATATTGTTTCTAATTTATTTATTTTAACTCTATAAGATACCACCTGTATAACATATGGAATGCAAATAAAGAATTGAGTATTGAGTGACATTTGACGGCTGATTATGGATTGATTATAATTATAGTAACATGGTGCCACCTATCCTAAAGACACAGATATAGGTAATATATCAGTGTATCTGAAATCCCAAAAATCAATACATACTGAACTGAAACAACCAATGTGGTAAAACATGTATTTCTCTCCAAAAACATTGCAAATGAACAACTGTGTTTTCATTTAAAATATTCCGACATTCAGATTATTAATTAAAATAAACCATGTCTTCTTAAGAGTAACTATCTTAAGAGGATCGCGGTGGATTTTATTACTACGTTCTATCGTTTACACTGGGGTTCAAAGAAAATTACACAGCGACAAAAGAAATTTTAATAATATTAGACAGGTTAAGTTAAATATAATTCAATCTGTAACTTTTACAAATGTATTTATAAGGGTTTTGTAAACGTATTTGTAGCTTTGTAGTATTATTTGTGACTTTATTACGAGAAAGAATAGGGTAAAAACCCTATTCCTATTATAAAAATAACATCTCACAATACTGCTTATAATAATTCAGCTACTTTCTATCCAGATGCGGGAAGTAACTGCTTCGGGACGTAGGTGAAACCGCTGGCAAAAGCTAGTACATTATATGCAATTTGAATATTTTGTATGCAGATTTATATTGCTGACCCAAATAAACTGCTCTTCAGTTTATTTAGCAAAAGACGCAGTTGAAAGGACCTGCTACTGTATACTTTGACAACGCAAATAGCTTAGTGGAGCAATGATTGGATGCTGAGCATCTTGCTTCAAGTTCAATTGGTAGAGGACAATATTTTTTATAGTAGTTTGTTTCAGATCTTACGATTTTTTATATCTTTAAACTAAAGTTTGATGTTATGAGAATTTAAACAAAATATAGTTGAGTTACTTTTTATTTTATGCAGTTTTTGTCATTTCAATATAAATAATAATATCTTAATAAATTCCACTAATTGCTCGTCAACATCTTAACCCTATAAAGCGCAGCCGCCGGCCTCACTTTGAAGTTGTAACCCTCCAATTTATATAATTGAAACTTTATCGTATCTTGTTTTGTGTCAGACTGTAACTTCATCATTTTCGTGTTTCATAATCCTTTCATAATCAAATACTTGAGTTTCGCGAATACGGTGGCAATTCCGGGCTTTGCCGAACTTGGCAATCGTCTTGCGGTTTTCAAGCACGGGAGGTTTATAACTGCGTTTGTACTTCGTCTTTTGAAATAAATGTTTTTGGATTGAATTCTTTAGTAATTTTGTTAAAGAAAGCAACCTATCTATACATATAAAAAACAAAGTCCTGACTCATTCACTGACTCATTAATGCAAGACCTAAACTCATGAATCTATGAAGCTGAAATTTTGAAATAAGAAAGGATTTGCCGAAGTTACCACGGGAACGGGAAAAACGAGATTTTAAGTTTCAAGCGGGCTGCCGCTGGCAGAAGCTACTCGGAGTATAAATCTCCAATAAAAAATGCGTGGCAACAAGTCTTGGTTCAAATAAACAAACAGTATCTCACCTCAAGAAAACACAAACAGCCAATCACTCTCACCCCCTCAATACCAAGGTTACATACCAAATGTCACATACAAGACAAGCCTAGCGTTTAAATTAACCGTCGTAAATGCCAATGTATACGTATGCAAAGTAGGCTCATTCCGAATTACGAGTCAATCGGCGTCCTGTATCAACATCAATTTTATTCACATCAGGCATATGGTTCCAGCTTCAGATGTTGGGACCAATATTTGCACCAACAATATTGTATATGTCTTCAGACATAACACATGTTAGTTGTGGTGGAACTCCTGTCTACTTAGTGCCAACGCGAAAAGCTGATGATAGTTTGAGGCAATATATCGACGGATAGCGAGTCCCTTCAAATATATAACTAGTAGATTTTTGGTTCTATGACCTCTTGTCCTGATACAGGAAGATAAACAAACAGACATATTATGGACCTTAAGTTTTTTCTTGAATAAAATAACCCTTGAAACTGATGCAATAGATCAACTTGTAATTTTGCCAATGCAAACGTTGGCCAGTGTGGCAGCCAATATTGGGCCAGCTAATGGAGTTTGTGGAACCAGCGTAACGAGTTACCAAAGGAAATTATTCGTACGAATTTTCGCTAAAGCATTTGACCTTGCAAATGTCAATGAGAACTCGCTGTTCGATGTCGCACGCTTTTGAAGGGAATGAGAATTCAAATTAATGGAGTTTAATAAAGGAATTTTGGATTGTTTGAGTTTTGAATTCTTGTCGGTTGCGTTGAATGTTTATTACAAGGACTCATTTTCTCAGTGATGCAAAGGGGCTTTTCATATGAGGAGTGAGCATTGATCACAATACTCACTTGAGAGTAGCTGGTAACGTTAGACTTTTAATGATGCAGTTGTTTTGGAAATGTTTTCTTTGTGGCGTCTAAAGTATGTAGGAATAACAATGATGCCAAACTTTAAATAATATCTCGTTTATAGGTGTTCCAACTCTCATAATTTACTCACTGAATAAATAATTTATGTGCAAAATTATAGGAGAGTCTTTCACATCACGTAATAACTATATTTGGCCTTTGTGTGGTTAAATAACTTGTAGTGTAGACGTTACGGCTAGAAAAGAATGTAACTTATGAGACTGCAGAAGGAAAAGACGAAGGTACTACGTCGACCCCAAACAGAAATTGGGATGAAGGCAAAAGGATGATGGTGATGTTTAATTGTATAAGCTCAATACTCAATTACTTTATTGCATTCCATAATAGCAAACACAACAAATAAACAGAGCTACCTTATTCCAAATGACCGTCATATAAATTTCAATTACGTCACCAAATACAGAGTGTTCTCGACAAGTCTATATTTGATAGTGCTGCACAGTGGACCGCAAGGTTGATCACGCTTCAAAGATTTCCTTGCGTTAGAGGGAAACTGGAGTGTCTGTAACAACATTCCGGTTCTGCTAGCTGAAATGCTTGAGGAACTCAGAAGCAGAAGATAGTAAGTATATTCTAGTTTTAACTTGAAAATTTTCGGTTTAAATGAGAGAAATTGTTGATTAATAATTACTGATATCTAGACTGGTTTTTGGCAGCGCCAGCTGATTTCTCTGAACAGCTCAGCCAGCTGCATAGAAAATTACATAATGTAGAGCATAATGCATTTTTTAAGTAATTTATTTTGTTAATGTGAATNCATAGACCTCAAAAGCCACTTAAACTAAACACTTAATAAAGAAGAAATAGACCATGTTACATTAATGATGCGTGTAATTTCATATAATCAGTATTAATATTCAACGAAAATATTAGTTTTCCTAAATACTTAGGTTAACTAATATTTAAGTTAAGATATAATAGTTAAGTTTTCTAAGTATATCTTAGACACCAATGGCTGATAAAAGGTGAAGGAAAACATCTTGAGGAAACCTGGACTATAAGTCTGAAATCGCCAACCCGCATTGAGCAAGCGTGGTGATTAATGCTCAATCCTTCTCCGTGTGAGAGGAGGCCTGTGCCCAGCAGTGGGACGATAAAAAGGCTAGAAAAAAAAAAAAAAAATGTGAGTATTAATAGAAGTAGTAGTAACACAAAAAATATATGTATTTTGTGGTAAATAAATAAATATATTTGCTATAATTGTCATAATTTACAACAAAAAAAAAAACTTTTCGCAATATAAAATATAATGCCATAAAGAAGGATTCACGACAACTAATGAAAATCTCTGCTTAAAATAAAAAGTTTTAAAATATTTGATCTAGCACTTGAAATGTTTTAGACAGATGGAAACAAAGGCTGATTTAGAATTCAAACAAGTTGAATGATTTTGAAGTTGACAGTTTTATAGATGGCTATACATTATTAGGTCTAGTGAACGCTTTAAAAAGAAATCGACGCTTTTTAACACTGAGTTCTTATAGTTATTACGATAAATTATGATTATCTTTAGACCTTATTTTATTAATCTCACGTAGTTATGGTTACCATGCCGGACTGCCGAACTGATGGTCCCGGGTTCAATTCCCAGAACGGTCAACATTTGTGTGATGAGCATGTTTGTTGGCTGTGGTCTGGGTGTTATTATATGTATCTATATATAAAAATATATACGTAATTATATGTAGTTTATCAGTTGTGTTAGCACCCATAGCACAAGCTAATTAATAGCTTACCATGGGGCTAACCGACCGTTAGTTAGTTAGTTAGTTAATATATATTATATTAAAGTTACCATGGTTAGGTTTACCGTGTTAAAGTGAGAGCCATACTAAAAATCTGTTTTCATAATATCTTAAAAACATACTCGTAAACTTTTACCCATATAGTTTTTGCTAGAGATTATCCTATCTCGAGTACTTACAATATTCTTATGATTACCATAATCGCCTTACAAAATATTACAAATTCGATCCCTACTCGTATTAATGCAAAGCTATTTTTGCCACAAAAAGAGGGTATGAGTGTTTTTGCATGTAAGTAAGACGTGTAATCATGTGTGTTTCTAATCGTACTTAATGCAGGTGATGTTCGACGACTGGGTTTTATTTTTGCTATTATAGATACAAGTTTTTTAGATATGACATGCCTCAATTATTATAGGAGAAATCTTTAATTTAAATGCTCATATATGTACATTTAAATGCCCTCGGTATTTTTATAGCATTCTAGCGACCAGCAAGGCTGTAACTGGGATAAATGTATATTTACTAAAGGCCGTTCCCAATAACCTATCTATCTCTGGATTTGCTTACTAGAGATAGAATTTAGACATTAGCTCCATACAAGTAATGTCAAATTCTTATCTTTAGTGAGCAAATCCGGAGATAGACAGAATATTGAGTACCGCAGTAATACAATCCTCATTTAGAAATCACTCTATCCGTTGTTGAAAACTGCATAGAACTGTTTGCATGGCAGTGATAGTGATTGTCAAAAAAACGATGCATAGAGTGTGTGAAAGACGATATATCACTTGTCAGATGATGTGAACTAGACCAACAATGGACCCCACCTGACAAACCCTAGTGTCAGAGTTTCCTCAAAACCGCCTGATGGCCTCTGACGTTGAATTATAAATACGACTGCTACTGAGTAACAATCGAGGACGACAGCTTTACGTGCCCTCCCAGGCACGGGGGTGTACCACCGCCAACTTCCAAACTCCAGGCTGCTTTTGTGAAAGCTTCTAAAACCCACAAAGCGATTTCGGCCTGGCCCTGGAATCGAACCCAAGACCCGTGGCACAGCAGTCACGCTATGCGACCACTAGACCAACGAGGCGGTTGGGAGGCAAATTGGGATGAGAGCAGAGCAAAAAATGTACTTAGGGATAGTGATTTAAAAGAATACCTGAAAATTTTAAAACAGAGTCATAACTAAGAGAATTTTTGAGACAGTCAAGATACTCAACGACAGAGATACCAAAGAAAATTCAAATTCATAAATTCGTCTCAAAAATATATCTTCATATATTTTATGAATAAAATGTAAACACGAGACTTAATGCACTGCACCAAGTGAACTAAAGTAAGATGACTATGTTCAAGTAAGGAATCTTTATGTGTCTGTCTAGTATAAATTACGGTTATACCGCTAGATGTGTCGTTTATTTTCGTATTACTGTCTAACGGGTTCGTATTCTGAAATGTATTTTTATTTGAGAAGAGCCAAAAATGTGGAGAATTTTTAGACTTAGATGGACGAGATTTACTGATGGTTTTTTTTATTATGATTGCTGGTAGGCATGACAGGCATTTGACTACTCTCATCTGGTGGTAAGCAATGACGTCGTCGAAGATGGAGTACGCTTGCCTATAAGTGACCTATTCACTTTTGAATAAAAAAGCTGAAATTATCCGGGCATACGTACTCCGGGGTATTTCTTACACTTTATACTGCAAAATCTTGGTTTGCAAACCGATGTTCTCAGTTGGTCAAATTAAAACTTTTTGTAACAAGAAACCGGGTTTTTTGTGAAACCTACTTTTTGTTTAACCTTGCTTTGGTTAACTATCTTGTTTTGGTTTTATAATATGAACAAAAATCCCAAATATCATTTTCAGCTTCAATATTGAAAAAAAAATATGGCAAATTTTCACTCATGAGATAGCAGGCCGATTCAGAAAATCGGCCTGCTATCTCATGAGTGAAAATGAGCCCAACTTGGTTAAAACGTAATGGTATTTAGAACAATATTTATACATTTATGTTAAGTACGGTATAAAATCTCATAGGTATAAAAATATAGAAAGCTCTGATCTCATCCCTCGTTAAGATTGATGCCCCGATCTCATTGAAGGCGATTTAAAAAATGCAAATCAACAAAGTTTTTATACCAGTAACTTTTTATCGATGATGCTAATGTAAAAGCCGGGGTTTACGACTCGAAGCTTCTTGATCATAATAAAATTTATTTATTATTTATTTATAACGTCGACATAAAATGCTTTTTTACTTTATTTTGGAATAGATTATGGAAATTCTTTCTAATGAAACGAACCGTTTAGATTGAGCAAGACAATACTCTTTTTATATCGTTTTCGCTTTTGTATTTTCTATTCTATGCAAAATATTCTACCAGAATAACAGTGTGTTGTAAAGAACATAGTAACAACAGTCGTATCCATTACATCGTACAAAACCATTGTTAACTTTATACTCCAAAACAGGACCAACTCATAAGCACACTAACACAAATCAAAAGTTATTACCTAATTTAACCGATATAGATACCTCCATACATTCACTTAAGTATCATAATCCCATGGCGATGGAGTTTGGAACTATGAGCTCCCTGCTCAGTACTCAGTCATGTTGGAACTTTAAGCAATCCATCGATTTATTATGTTAAACGTATAGTCCTCTAGGGATGGTATTGAATGGGTAAAAACTTAGAGCATTTAAACAACTGGAGTCACCATAAACACATGTATGCGAAAAAGTATGCCACAGAACGCGCGGGGAGCAAGGCAATGCAAGGAATAGTGATACCTCATTAATTTTAAATCACTTCATTAAAATTGCACACAAAATTCACAAACACAATCATAAACTTGACGCACACATGCACAGACGACAGAAGGAACCTACGCGACCTAAAGAACCTACCCGAATCTGTCAATTTTTACCAATCGAATATTAACCTTCCACTATTGTGATAAGGTTGAAAATATATCTATTGAAGAAATTTTACAGATTGTGGTAACTTGATATGATAAATCTGTACTATAAAGTATGGCCGGCACCTCACCTTCATTTAGCAAAGTGGAAGGCACTGCAAGCCGTATCCTATTGTTTATATGCTCTAAGTAACAGATCAAAGTGTAACTTGAGTTTGAGATGGTTGCCGGTGCAAAGCTATGGTTATTAATATAGAGTTTGCAACGTTTGATGAGCTAGTGACATTTGATATGACGTCATTATCGAAACTCCTCAAAGGAGTTGAACGTGTTATATATCTAATGTTGTTGAAATTGGTAGAAGTTAGTTCCGTATTTGGAGTGATTTGATGGTATCATCAATATGATAAGGTTGTGAGTAAGTTTTTAGCATTTTTGGGACCTTTCCCGATCCTGGATTTATTTCAGTTCAGTTAAAATGTGTCTCAGTTTTTAAGGTGCAATATCTTAAAATAAATATGGAATTAATGCAACAGACTCTTAAATAATAGTCTAACTTTTTGTTTCATTCATTTTTGGTCAATAATACAGTGTACTTTTCTGCTTCGACTACAAAAATAAACAAATATTGCTTTAGAAAATAATCGAGTAAACCACATTTAAAATGGCTTTTTGCTATGCAAAACACAGCTCACCATAACTTACCAAAATAATCGTGTACCGTCTTAAAATTCTTAACATATGCACAAAGTTATATTTCGTACACCGGAACCCAACCCAAGACATTACACTGATTAAAGAAGAAAAATAATGCGCTGCCCAGGTGAAAAAGCCAATAAGAATTCTCCTCACGTACCAACATACGATTTCAAGCAGTCTGCATTGGCGTACATCGAATTAAGTGAATTAGAGGCCGAAACGGGAATAAAAGGCTCCAGCTGTGTTCGAAAACAGGCCACATAGCCAACTCCTGAATTTTTAAACAAACTTGCAACTTTGCGGTTTGTTCAACTTCTGTTTATTGTTCTTCAACTGCTTTTATAGTTAATTCAGCTTTAAGATACAATGAAAATGAATAATCGAGTTTTCAGCTACTTTCTTTGGTGATAAATCCTGAGTTTTCGATTCGAGAATGAAAAATGGCTGTCTGGCTTTAGATCTATTTGTCATGTGTCTGTGTTAAGTGTCGTTCTATGTAGATTTAAAGGAGGTTTTATTTTGTTTGCTTGTTGAATAGAATTCTAGTGTAGAGCTGGATTTGGAAAACGGATCGTATTTACTGGGCACAGGTGTTTAGGTATTTTTGCTAAGGTCTATTTTGTTTGGTAAACTTTTCGGGCCGAGTTAGTCATGTACCTACATATTAAAGTTAGAAGTAGGTTATCAACATCCAAATAAACTATTACAATGGTTACAGCGATAAAATAGTAAAAAGTAATTTCCAAATCGCATAAAGATTTAAAAAGTATACAGCTTACTTAATTCCAAAATCCAAAATCCATTCCTAAGTCTTTTCCAAAACTTCATCACCATATTTTCACGAGTTATTTAAAACTGATGCTAATTTTATTTGACTAACTCTCAACATATCACGATTTCCCCAGCAAAAATAGTTTCAAAATTTGCTGCAGAACTTTCGGGAACATTCATTTCACTTCACCAAATCACGACCTATCGCCGTTAGCTTGATTGCTGTTTCAGTTGAAACTCTAACAGGCTGCTGTGGATACTAACAGAGATTTATATACTTAATTTACGAATTCAGCTTATATAAGTTATAATACCATTGTTAAATACGAAGTTAGAAGTTTCACGTATGAGGCACACGTCTTAATTATCATTGATTGCCATATTTTCTTACCTGGTCTAAATTTCACCTAAACAACCTATTTATTGTAAGGAAATAAATAGATTGATTTTGTTATCACGCTTGGTCAAAATGGATTTGACCTGTGACTCTAGAAGACTTATATTGGTATGTACTAAACCTATCTCCGTAATTTTTAAGTATCCATTTAATATATTTTGATTTCAGCCTAGGCCAGCACGACTGTTTGTATGCTTGAAATTTTAGTTATAAGAAAGTCTTATCAGCTCTTAAATTGTCGAAGAATATGCTATCCTTCACCTCTATTACTAGATACGAAGTAATTAATAAATCTATAACAAAATAATGGGGAAAACATCCTGAGTATACTTCGTTGAGTAGGTACGTTTATCTTTAATCAATAATTTCTAAAGAAGAATAACAATGCTAGACTCAAATAAAATAATAAGCTTTGTACTTTTGCTCCTGTCATTTTCTGCAGAGCAATAAATTGCCCCATGGAGTAAAAAATAAATGTGTCGGATAAAACTCAACTGTTTTATTTTCTTCTTTTAGTGTGTTTGTTTATTTTATATTATGGATATGAAAGAAAATCTTAGTTTAAGTATTATTATACACAGTGCGTTTGAAATCCTCTTTATTTTATTTATGCGGTCTTTTTAAAGCGTGTTTGTTGTTTTTCAGGTTCATTAGTTGCTTTAATTTAGGATCCCATTTATAGAAACACGTACTGTTATTTCAAAAACTAAACTATACCAAATTAGCTAACTTTGATAAATGAAACGAAAATCGAATACTTGCATATAAATAATAAAAAATATAAGTTGTGTGAAATATAATACCTACTTGGAAAATCAACTACCAAGTGTGCCAATCTCAAACCGATTCCAATTACAAAAAACGATTATAAACGTCAAAATCAAATCAAAACCAAATGAAAATGATTGTCGCCCCGAAAACAATAAAGTAATCAAAGTACACAAATTAAAACAGCAAACCGGACCCAACCTACATACGTCCGAAACAAGCGTTTAATCAATTACCAGATTTTATGTACAAATTAAATAAAAATACCCATACGAATGTTCGTGTGCGTCAGAATCGCTGTCCCTATTGTCCCTCGAAATACGTAGAGTTGCTACTTAGAGTATACATCTATAATAGAGTGCGTCTAACAGGGTACGTTCCGGGTGCACAGGTGTG
>NWSH02000296.1:6100181-6115089 GCA_002382865.2 Heliothis virescens | reverse complement strand
TTCGGCACAAGGGAATTATGATGACATTATCACTCTATAGGTTACTAATGTATACTCTAAGAGTTGCTACTTAATCGCTACCGGCTGCCATAAGTTTCTACTAATATTCTAAATATCATCAGCTTAATGTAACCGAGATTCTGATCAGTATTTTTAAAATATTCATGTATTGTTTGGTAAAATGAGAACTTGCTAAATATTTTTTGCAGGCGCTAAAAATCATTTTTTATATATTTGAATCCATGAAATCTATCTAGTCCGTAATAAAATTCTGGAATATTAAAGAAGCAGTTAAAAAACTCAATACTTTAGCGCACTTTATTCATACTAGAGAAGATAATAAAGTGACAGCCATTCTGACGCCACCGAATGTTCGTAGCAGAGGTCGGACTCACGAATGCAAATGTCGCCCGGACAGCTTGAATAACCAATGACAACGATCGATTATATAAGGACGAATGGCTTTAAAAAGAACATGATGGATGCTTTTGATTCGATATTCAATTGTCTTTATTGGCTGCTTGAAATGAGGGTTGCACTTGAATCGATTATCGTTTTGGTTGTAGTGTTGTAGACAAGCGTATTGGAGATTTTTAGCAAATGTTTTTCTTGATGTATTTTGCTTGGAGTAACTTGCTCTCAAAGAAAATCATACTATTTACCTAAGATTAAATAAATACAAATAAGTTTTAGAATTTCAAAGATGTGAGGATTTGTAAGCCTTCAACACCTGTCTTGTAAAGTATAAAACGAAACCCAGACCCCTTAGGCCCTAAGTTTCTATCCAATTATTATAAGTTAAAATTATCTACAGCTGAAAAGATACTTTTTAGTGTAAATATTACATTATATTCTCATAAAGTACAGATAATTTCAAGAATCGTCCACCTGGACGAAGACCTCATTAAGGACCTATCATCATAGTTTGTCACATTTTACGAATCATCTATGACATTTCCTTTTCAAATGAACAACAACGATATCGTCATTACTTATTTACATTTCTGAAAACATTAGTCATGCATTCCCTGCGCGAGAAAAATCGAATCCCACGAAAAACATTCTGTAAAAAACTAGCCAATTCTCGCTGAAGCTGCTTGTTTATCTCTAAAAAGTAATGAAATCTAGACAAAGTCGTGCTGAGTCTAAGGATTCTTACTGCGGTTTCTTTACTATTATTATAGTTAATGCTATATGACTGGCCGTTGATCATTCTTTATACGTTATTGAGTACAAGTCAACGGCCAGTCATATAGCGTTAACTGTAATAGTAAAGAAATCGCCGTAAGAATCCTTAGACTCAGCACGACTTTGTCTAGATTTCATTACTTTTTAGAGATAAACAAGCAGCTTCAGCGAGAATTGGCTAGTTTTTTACAGAATGTTTTTCGTGGGATTTCACTTCTTTTTGTAGAATCGTGAGCTTTTTGATATCTACCTAAGGCGTTATGTTGATTCCTCTAATAGTTTGGTTGGGCTTTTGTGTTTTCTAATCAGGATCACCAGGTACTCCAGATCTTCGATTATCCTAGTTTTTATAGTTTTCCTTATATGTGGTCATTAAATCCTAGCTCTGTTCCAAATTTCAGCTCTCTGAGTTTATTGGAAGTACTAGTTCTATTTTGATGATCATGAGTGAGTGAGTGTCGAAAATACGAAACTTTGCTTTCGATTAACTTCTAAATTAAATGACCTACAGACTTGAAATTCTGGGTTTTACGTATGTGATTATAGCTTTCTGGATGATGAAAATTTCGGCGTTCTAGTATTATCTAGAAGTTCTCAAACAGAGGCCTGAAAATGCGTCGAAATGGTTCCAGTAAAGGATGGTACGGCAGTGTTTGCTTTGCGCTCGACTTGGCGGGGGCACTGCCGTGCCCCCAAATATAATTTAAAATCCTCGATATAAAGAGTTGACATAAATTCAATTATCACGCCAAAATGAAAAGGCGAAAAAGTTGAAAACAAAAGAAAATCACATGCGTTAAATTCCCCGTAAAAGCTTAAAACGAGTCAGTGAAACAGTTTAAACAAGTTTAAACTTCGTTTCAAGTGTTTAACTGGGTTTTGAGAGCTGATTGTACTAATCCGTTTGAGTGCAAGTTTATGCTAAGTAACGCAACAGTTTATTGATAACTCGATTTTTGTAGGTGCAAATTTAACTGACAACCTTTACTTAACAGATCAACAAGTTTTTAAACTATTGCTTGATGGCTAGGTTTCAAAATGGTCTATTTTTGGTCATAGTGTGTTTATGATCTACTATGATAAATTAAGAACATTTCTATGGCATTATCTGTCAGATAGCTATCTAGAACTTAATCTGGAACCTCTGAAACTGTCCATTAGACTTACAAACCAGTCTGTTTTGGTCGCGTGTTTACGATCTAGTATAACATGAATATTTTTTAACCGAAACAGACTTAACCCTCCAAATTCCCGTTAAAAAATCCCCCTGAAACTTTAAAATTCAACCCAAAATTCTATTAACACATTCAATTTTAATCTTAATAGCATCCCCTTCGATGTCACCGGTGAACGGTTAATACCAACGATCAAATTGTAGTCGAGTCGTTAACTTGAATTGAAGGGGGCTTAAGGGATTAACACATGCAAATTCTACGGTACCTGTACCCACATTTCAGGGTGCTAACTCCTTTCCATTGTTCGTGATTTAAATTATGTTTTTGGGTAATCTCGTTTGCGAAGTTCCGTTGTTTTTGTAGCGGTTATTTGTGATCTTTAGTGTGAATGCTGTTTTAGGGCTGTTGTCATTAGCTGGCTGAAATGCTATTAGTGTAGGGGTTTTTAGATTAAGAGGGATAAGGACTTTGGATTATTCTGTGCTTTAAATGTGTGGGGAAATTGATTGGTCGTCTAAAATGTCCTTAGAATTCTCCTCATCTAATACTTTACTATACCATTGCTGCTAAAACATCTAAATGCATTTAAATCGGATTAAACTTATAAAACTTCAATTCAAATCTACAACTAATCCTGGGTAAAATCAGAAAACTGTTATGGTGGATTTCTATAAATTATCTATCCGATTGAATTTTGTCACTAGCTCCATATAAATTGTATCAAAATTGTATCTCTTATTGCAAAACAACGAATAGATAGATAAAAAATCCACCATAACAGTTTTCCGGTTTAAATTCAACTAGGATTAGTTATATAATTGAATTGTAGTTTTATAAGTTGAATAATTAATATAAACAATTAATAACACCCAATCCACTGACCACAGAGCATATAAAATTCATATCATACAGAGTACGCATACTGACTTCAGGTGCGACACAAGATTTACAACCAATTCAAACTGCGCAGATGCCATCCCGGTTTCAATAGACCTGTATTCGTTTTTTTGAAACTTTCATATTGCATTGTTATCGGTACGGAATCGCTTGTGTGAATTGGTTTTTTCTCTTTTTGACAACTTTTATTTTGGTGAAGGGAAAAATACGAGTATTTATATTGATATTGTTGCTGCAGCTTGCAAACAAGGATATGGGCCATTGTTTTATATTTTGTTATTTCTAATTAATAAAGAGAAGCCCCTTTGTTAATAAAAAATCATTTGTTGCTTGCATCTCAATTACTATATTTTAAGTATTTTTCTTGGAAATTTGTTACGCATCAGCGTCATGTTTAAAAAGAGTAAATGGAGATTGAGTAAATCTACAAATTTATGAAATGTTGTTGATTTATTATTTTATCAAAATATTGCTTTTAAAATTTTATGTATTTTTGATTCTGTAATTTCGCTTCCATTATTCTGTTTTACTATTTCTTTCACATATAAATTTAAACCTTCATTTCCTTTCAGTTTCAATGAAATCAAATATTTAAAATAACTATTTCGAAGTAGATAGAAAAACAAAAAAAAAACAGAATATTCCATTACCTATTATTAATACACTAAAACAACACTAACACACTAAAACAAATAACTATTGAATTTTATTCATAGGAGAAAATATATATATATTTTTTTAAAGTGAAGCTATAATTTAAGTACAGATGATATTTTCCTTGTAAAAATCCTTATTATTTTCCTTTATAATTATAATAATTCTATTTTCTCAAAATATTTTACCGCAAAATGCTTTCAAAGGATAAACAGATTTTCAATGATAAGCTATTAATTTTTTATGGACTCCAAGACTTTATGTGCGGGTTCTACCTAGTTCTTTACATAAATTAGTACCCATACAGAAAATCTAAGAAGTGAACAATACCGTTTTCTTCAACATGCGTTCAGATAGTTTCGTGATTACAACTTCTAGCTTTCGACAGCAATTTTACCTGCGTCCTTTGGGAACTACTCTGCGGTCTTAGCTTAAAATATCCATCTATTTGAACTAAAAGATTTTTACTTAGGTTGATATATATGATAATTACCATAATAAGCCCATTGAAACAAAAAAAAAACAATTCTTCAGCTTTATTATATAAGTAAAGATAGATGTAGTAAAAGAAAGTGTTCTTAATCAAAGCAGAATGCAACTTTTTTTTAAAATAACAATTACTAAAGAGAACATATTTTATCGTTAAACTTAATTAACGAAAATAACATACCCTTTCAAATAAAAACAAAAATGCATTCTACATATCCATTACAAAATAAATTCACTACCAGCAAAAAATACTGAAATTCAATTTGGTACCACGCAAAAATCTATTCGATACCATACAGTGCGCACAAGGCAATTTGTCAATAACCCAGCCATAACATCGAATTGGTTAATTCGAATCATTGTCACACATATGGGGACGTTTCGATAAATTTTATCGATATGTTAATCACGTGCTCTCGAATCAGTAATGCATGTTCCCATTTGTTTGATTGGTGCAAAATCATTTATGGAAATAAACGTGGCTTTTGTGTTGTACGTGTTAAATTGAGTCGTTTAAGTTTGATGTTTGTTGTTTTTAAGTCAATGGTCCAATATTTTTTTTCAGTAGTCTACAATATATTCATTGCAGTGATCATACATTTAGCATGCCAGTGCGGTACTGGCATGCTAAATGTATGATCACTGCAATAAATATTTAGCAAAACATACACATCTAAATAAATTCCATTGCAATTGATGCTGATAAAGCCGCGGGCAATAGCTAGATTTAGACAAATGAGGAACGATAGAATTTCTTCAAGGATTCCTCGTGTTTTCTTCCAGTTTGCAAGCAGAATGGAAGTAAGAACCAGACAACTGATAAATAAAACGCAGTAAATACTAAAAGACGGATTAGTTCGAAGATTCTTAGAAGAAGTTGCATCTACGAAATCATCTTGAAATCCTTTCACATTAAACCAATCGTGAGAATTGTTTTAAGACTAAGAAAATAACGTGATTCAAACGTTTTTCGCGAAAAACAAGCTAAAGGAAGATTAGTTGATAAAATTAAAAGGAACAGTTCATCCGATGAGGTCGTTTTGCTGCAATAATCTCCTTATAGAAATCTGTTTTCGTTTGAAAAGCAATGTTATTTTCCTCGACGAAAACTCGAATCGTGATGACCCGGAGGTGAAAGACCCTCTTTTTATGCATAAAGAGATGCGTCCTGCAAAGAGTTTCTAACTAAAAGCAATGAATTGAATTTTGGAAAACGATTATAATTCACAAAATGTTTCTTATATTATTTGACGTTAGTGTTTTGGTGTAGCAAAATATCGGGTTGACTTATTTTTCTTGAAAGTGCAGGGATTAGAGACTCCTTCATGCACGCACATACTTAAATGCACATTCAGCGAGCGTGGTGAATACCTCTCCATCCCATATAACAAGAGAGAATTTGAACAAGAATACAGTTGTTTCAAATTATGTACATCTTAAATATTTTACTGAACATAAAAACCTGGAAATTAAAAGCACCACGCAAAACCCGATTAAACTAAAGACCATAAAAGATGAACACTGAACCCTGAATTACGTAGAAAGAGGCCGTAAATCTAAAGAATGACTCACACGGGGCGTTTTACCAAATAATGCTAGCTTTGAAGAACGGAAACAAATATGGAGTAATCATTAGATGCAATCTCAGGGAATTTAGATGTAAAGAGAAATGTACGAGAAACCTTCCTTTTTGAAGTATATCCTGAGGGAGAAAGCGGATCATTTTATTTAAGTGAACGGTGTATCTAAGTACTTTGAGTTATTTTCCTTTTGTTTTGGCTATTGATTTTGGATTATGGTGTTTGTAATCAGGATAATGGTGTGTTTAGTTTTTGGCTTTGTTTTTGATTTTTTGACAGAAAAAACCTGTAGATCGACTATAATGATTGACAAGTTGGTTACGAGTAGGTTGAAATCAACTTTGCCTATTGTTGCCTACTTATGGACATAGGATTCTTGTAAGTTGCACCGTAGCATTGATTCCTCACCTTCTTAATAATTGCATAATTTTCGATCCTTAACTACCACCTCGTTACCAATAACATATTTATTAGGAACAGCAAGTACCAAGACCTCACATGGGACTACCCTTAATCAAGGACCCGTTCGCCCTACTTTCACTATTGTAAAAAAAGTCTCTCAAACCAATTCGGTCGCCGTAAAAACTTCGGTTAATATCCTGGTTTGACACTACAAGCTTAAATCTCTAGGGATGATAAAATATTTAACAATCGCACGGTGAAGGCGTAAACGTTTTATTTCTTTTCCATTCTCCGCAATGCGGTGTAGTTTCTTTGCAGGATTTGGCCACAAGGATTCCTACGCTTTGAAAGGATTAGACTTCTTTGACTGTGGAACTCTTTGGTTCAAAGGAGTATATTGTTTAAAATGGTACGGTTTTTTTTGGATTATTTATTCCATGTTTAATGTTTAACACGCGTGATATGCACGCAACTATATTCTTTTGTAAATTAAGCAGTTAGCACTTAAAAAAAATTGTGTAATTCGAAGTCACATCCCTTTCGCAAAGGACATGTGAAATAAAATCGTAGTGCCTGTAGTAGAAATTTTAGGTGTCTTGTTTACATAATACAAAACATTTTTCTTACTGGATTGAACTATGCCACTGGTAGGCAAAGTCCCCATTCCGTGTCCACGCCTCTGGATTCTTTTATTGTTCCCTCCAACATTAAATTAAAAATAGTGCGTAGTGGAAAGTTCTTATAACCAAAATCCCGTTTGGATGATTGTGAGTCGCTTATGGATTTGACTATTTATAAATAGGTATGCACAATGTTGTTTCTAAATCCTGTCGCCAGTCACGAAAGTCGGATAGACCTTAGCCCTATTAAAGTCGTGACTACGGATACAGGTGCGGTAGCAATCTAAATATCACTTTAGTATTTGTAATATCGTTAGTTTCGATTGTCCCTTTGTTTTGGTAAATGACAATAAAGGTTTAGATTCTTACGATAAATGACTACAAGCAAGCTTCTTGATCCAGCGGCGCAATTAGGACATGAACTAGAGCACCTTTTGTAGCATTTTTTTTATTTTTTTATTTCTAGTGCAATAATATAATAAGATGGATTGATTGATAGAAGAACCACTTTCATTTATAAATTAATTACAATTTCATGAAACATTTCATCAAAATTTCTCACATCAACTTGTGTGAAGAAGTCTCTTTAGTTCTATTTAGATATGAGTACCTAAAAAGCGTTCTTCCTAAAACTGCCATTTCTTGGTAAGAGAGAATGAATATTAATTAAACAAATCTTCCCTTTCATTAATATAACAATTACACAGTAGGAAGAAACAAAACACAAACAAACTAGAAAACTCAAATCCCAACAAATATAAAGCAGAACGAAAATTTGACGAATATTATCACCAAACTTCCATTCATAATTAACTTGGGACTAAGTACTATAAGTAAGTTATTTGCAAGCTATTACTTAAAGCGTTCCCAATTGGCATTTGGCAATATTAAAATTGAATTTACGCCTTAGCACAGAGTTCGCAAAAGTTTTGGTGCGAGCACGGGTACCGATAAATCGGGGAGAACTGGATCGTCTAAGTTTCGATATATTTAGCGTAAGTGCCTCCCGACTTTAGTTTTCGTATAGAATTAGGAAAAGTGTCTGAGGAGAGTAGGGTTTCTGTATTTTTGTCGACCAATTTAAATGATGAGAAAAACATGTTGAAATTATCTTGAACCCTGAGAAAAGAGTATTCAATTATTTTTTTACTTATTTTGTTTGTAAAGTAAACCAAGACATATTATTTCATTGAAGATTTAATAACGTAAACAAAATATTTTAACCATGCGACTTATTTTTAATTGTTTTTGTATTTGTGTGTAAATGACAGCAGCACATCAACCTATCTTAATCTGTCAAATTTCTTCAATATTCCAACCTTATCACAACAGTGGGAAATAGGTAAAATTTGACAGGTTCGGGTAGGTTGAACTGCCAGCGTCTGTAACAAAAATTTTAAATGATCTTTTTCAATACCTCTCACAAACGTAACCTTAACCTTAATCTTAACTTTGCAATAGCTACTTATTCATTAAAATATCTGCAACTCTCAGCATCTTTATCTCGTTATCTTTAAGATAACATTTCCCAGGAGAGGAGTTTTAGTAGCCGCAAAGAAAAATGGACGAGATGTTATAAAATATTGATCAAAACCTTTTAAATAAAATTGGTCTGGAAAGTTGCTACCTACTGAGGTATATGTTTAAAGTCATTCTGAACAGCTGTCGCTAAAATTAAGCCCAGTACTAATAACGTGAAACCATCCCCCAAAACCTAAATTAAGTATTGTACAATGGGTGATATTAATACATGCCATAAGGGCAAACACCAAATACATCATCTACCTGCCCTTATCCCAATTTTTTTGAGATCGGCGCAGCATGTTTTCTTCCCTCATACTCTTATATCTTCTTTCAAACACCAAATACATACAAGTTCTAATAGCCTGATATTATATGTATAGGAACAAACTCGCCCGACAGTCTGACTATTGACAGACAGACAGTCAGACGGAGGTCGCTGAAAATGGCGGCAGACGCGAGACAAAAATATATTGCGTACCTGAACAAATCAATCCGAAGTACAGCGAGGGGCAACATCGAAGAATTGAGATATATTACGTCGCGTCTACCACTGATACGTCAATAACTATTTTCTCACTTGATAAATGTTTGAAATGGGCCATCAATTGGCAAAAACACGATTCGAGGATCGTTAAAATCTTGCTTCTTTTCATATACAATCCTGCTCCCAAGATACCTACTACTTTTCTGAAACTATATACAAGCAACATCAAACTAACAACTAACAAATCCGAACCACACTTATTACTATAACTTGCACAAAATTATCCCTTTTCACAGAGGAGAACTTTTCAAACTAAGCTAGTTCCCTATCTGATACTTTCCTAACTCTATGGCGCGTGTATCGTGAACTCCTACAGTTATCGCTCAGGACTTTCAACGCAGTATCTTACATAATTCTTTTTCTATACTCGCCATTATAAACTTTAGGACTAGGGGCATAAAGACAAAAGTTCCTTGAAATATTCGCCCAGTCTCACGCGGTATCGTTGCCGATCGTACGGTTTTCACCAAACTTTATAAGCCGATAATGTTAAATTTCTGTTGCGTATAATGCATTCTGTTAGTTCGCTCGTCTTTCTAACTTAGTCTTATTATTTTCTACAACATTTTTGGTTTTAAATAAACTTAGGGTGCAGTTCGTTGAGATTTATTGTACCTATGTTGCATATAAATTACTGTTTTTATCGGAATGGGTGGAATTTTACTTCTGAAGAAAGATATTTCAGTGAATTTAAAAGTGGGACATGGCTGGTATGCTCAGGGCAATGTGGTTACGTAATGTTGAATATTTAATGACAATACTGTGTCGGTATTTTATTGTTTTTACATGGAACCGCTGTAATGTTTAACTTTCACAGCACACGATTCAGAAAATAAGCAATTGAATGCATGAGAAATAGGAAAGAATGCAAAATTATCGACCACGGTGAGAAAAATTGCTCAGTCTTTTGAATTGATTGATACTTCTTTTTTTATTTAATAACTAGCTTCTGCCAGCGGTTTCACCCGCGTCCCGTGGGAACTACTCAGCGCACCCGGATGAAAAGTAGCTTATAGCCTTCCTCGATAAGTGGGCTATCTAACACTGACAAAATTTTTCAAATCGGACCAGTAGTTCCTGAGATTAACGCGCTCAAACAAACAAACTCTTCAGCTTTATAATATTAGTATAGATACAAGTGCATTGTAAAATATTAAAATAGTCCAATAATAGACTTCACCAATCAAACTGAAGCTACTTACCATAAAAGTGTTGAGAGAATCTATGAAGAAAAACTTAAGCAATAAGTTGGAAGTCCCAGAGATTTTCGTCTCGGAAAACTTGAAGTCCTGACTTAAAAACTATAAGTACTTGAGTCTGTAGTTTGGTATTGTTCCGATAAGCCGCGACTGGACTCTGGGAATAAAACTTGTCATTTCTCGAAGATCTAGCAAGTATTAATATTGGTACCTAGTTTTAAAAGTTGGAGACAAGACGCAATAATGAATTTTAATTAAGGAATCTATTAAAGAACTGAATAATAGGCCGAAGTTGGTATCATACAACATCCAATTGGGTACCATTAAAAGATAGTTTTTTCAGTTGTCAATAGGCAGGCTATTTCGCAAAAAATATGAGTAAGTTATAAGTTTATAAGTTGATACCACTGCAAAGGATATTTTTCGAAAACTACAACATGAATAGACGAATCACTGTAAAAATATCAGTCGGAATGATAGACAGGCACAAAATACTCCACTTTTTAAAACGTGAGCTTTAAAAGTACAGGTTTGCACAAAATTGAAAGTAACGCGTGAAAATCAAATATTGGAATTTTCCGGAACGATAAATAGGAGAAACGTTTTGCCGTCAGCAAACGAAATGCACTTCTGTTTACGATTGTACTCGCATGCCAAAGGTTAGTGCTTGCTGTTAAATGTCAAAATGTTAACGTACGCGATATTGTCAATTTAATACTATATTTCATAAACTTTTCGCAATGTTTTTCTAGTGTAAATTAACAATGGTAAAATATACAATTCCTGCGAGAGACACTGGGAAAAAGATTCGGTTTTCTAACTCAAATTGATTATGATATACGACTTTTCAGTATAAAAGTTTTTAATAAAAATACAGACTGGCGAGGATTGGTTTCTAAAAAACACATAATCCTAAATTACTGAAACATGAAGTATTTATTAAATGAAACAATACAATAAATGAAAATACTTCTCGATAACACCACCCCAGATATCACATTTAAAGTCAAACATAATTTCAATAATCGAACGTCATTTATCACAACAGCCCTCATACAAAAGCAGAGCAGGCATCACAATGCCGCAAAAATACCGATTAAAAGTGCAGTCGAGTTGCATAACGAACAATCGGTATGACAAAACAGCGTTCGAGAATGCATCGATTACGCAACTTAACGATCGATACGAGTGAACGACGACGTCGCCTGCACTTGACAGTGGCCAAGGCATGAGATGTAGCGGGTATTATTAAAGTTTAATTAACTAAATATTGCCAGCGATTTTCAGCCACGTCCCGATGGAATTACTTACACCCTTATGAAAAGCAGTCCATAACTGTTTTCAGGTTATCTTTAAATCTATCATTAATCGTTCAATCGTTTTAGAGCCCCCCTACACAAATAAAATTTAACACAGGTATATATTTTATCATACAAGTTATTAAGAGATGACAATAACGTAACAATCGTAAGCATCAGGCGTGTGTGTTTGAAACTAAATATTCAGCAGTGAGAATATTAAAAAAAAAAAACAAAGTTGTTTTTAAATTTTGACGACATCTTATTAAATAACCCTCTAATCTAATGAGACATTTGAATTGTAAGCTCCTCGTTGATATCAAAGTATTTAAATACGAATATTAATACGATTTCATAAAATATCAAGCTATTAATTATGTGTGCCAACCTAAAAAAACAAACGTCCCCGCTCCCGCTTCTAATTTACACCACAATCCGATTTCTGCCCCCACTTTTACCACGCTCAACGCGCTATGGAGAGCGAATCGACTTAATTGCAGTACTTCCGATTTCATGGACTCCTGCTTTTCACTCCTGCCGATTAAATATTAGCTAGAGCACGTTATTGCTATGCCGAGTTGAAAAAATAAGGTCAAAATACTCGATGCATTTGATTTTTCAGATGATGAACGATGCAATTTTGTGGGGCTGAAGGAATGTTTTGCATGATTGTTGTGTTGGGAAATATAAATCAGAATTCCTCTATTATATAAATGAGACTTTTGAGTTTGTAATAGGCCCATGATAAGGTCAAACCACAAAAAAGGACGATTCAAAAATGCGTATATTGTAGACAAGGTAATGTCTTATTGAATGTTGAGTTGTACGAAAAATAGCCTGGTTCACAATAGTTGTAACGTGCATCTTATGTTTGGCTTTATACTGAACAGATTTGAATGTTTACTTTTCTTGACCAGCTTGGCTTATTTTTGAATCTTTGTAAAATCAGATCCGATTTCGAAAAATAATTGGACTTTCATAAGAATTTAGAAAAACATAGAACATAAAGTTTGTTTGCCTTTTCTCAAGTATAACCGGGACAAAAGCGTAGTTCCTCTATAATAGGCCTTTCCGGAAACACAAAGTGCTCTTTTTATTTGCCATAACGCCTACTTGAGTCATTATAATAACTAGTTAAGAGCCATTCACACGAATCTAATCATTTTTTATCACAGTTTCCCAAGAAAAATGTTATATCGCGATAGTTGTGCAATTGCCTTTGTGGGTCATGTGAGATCTATTGTATACTCGATGAAAATTATATAGGTACTAAGATATTGTCTGATATTTTACCGTAATATACTGGGACTAGGAACAATTACACAATGTGTTTGAGAATATTAATTAAATGCAGCTGTCAATTATCAGTACGCCAATAATTCGATTTTGATGAGACTTTAAGGACAATTGACGCCCTAAATATGCATAACACGAATGTGTCTCCCGAAGAGATTCAATATAATTTTAAAGTTTTATTAATTCACCTACAGGCATTTCTAATATTATACTAAGGACCATAAGAAATACTAGACTTATTTTTCTAGTAATTGTGTTTTTAAAGCTAATGATGTAAAGATTTCAAACCTATTATAAAAAATAGTTATCCAGAAATGAGTAAAAACATGCGATATTTTTTTCTATTTATTCTCCTGTAAAATTTAGAAATGAGCTATTGTGACTTTGTTGCACCGAAGGTGCGATATATTGCGTGACCTATCAAAATCTAAGTAATATCGCCAGTAATATTTATGGTGATACAATTGGTAGTTTTTGTGCAATCAATTCGACATTGGTTTTTATTACCTATTATTCATACGCGAAATGAAACCTTGAAAATGAAAGGTAGAGATTTTTTTTTGAGTATTATCAATGACGCGGTTTATTTTAGCGTACATACACACTAAAAACTTTAAGTCGGCTTACAGTTTCATTGACAGTTGTAACATAAATCAATGTATAAATAAATTACAGTGCGCAAATTAGAACGATCAGGTATTTAAGCAATATCACATTGGGTGACCATCTTATCATAAAGGCACGATAAACTGGTGGGTCCCGGCTGTCATTTGACTATCTTTGGCAATCGTTACGGATAGTCATAAGCCAGAAAGTCTGACAACCAGTCTTATAAATGGGTATCGGGTTGCCCTGGCTTGTGGAGATCAGACAGGCAATCACTCCATGTAAAATACTGATTCTCAGCTGAAGCCGAACCCAACATAGTTGGGAAAAGGCTAGGTAGATGATACGTACCTTCCAACTAGAAGAGTCTCAACAAAATACAGTATTCACACCTTACACTAGTATAATGAAGTCTTTTCCAGCTGCCAATTTAATTCGGAACCAACAGCAGAATGAAACCGCCCTTTTTAATTCCGGCATCACAACACTGCAACCAAATTGCAGTGTTAATCATCATTTCATTTAAAATGCAGTATTTATGTACTTACTTCGTTAGTGGGCTGTGAGCCGGAGCAAACGTAAGTTTGTTTTGTGAAATAAAAGTGTGTGGGTGTTTTAATTTGAAATTGTTCGAGGAAATCTTTTGTGTGGGTTATTTTCTGCTATGTGTGTATTTCTGTTGATATTGTATACGGTTATTGATAAGCTATGATGGAGGTGAGATAGTGGTCAATTATAAGTATACTTTACTACACACGCAGATACAGACAACAGCAGGTCAACGTATACGAATCTGTCAAATTTTACCAATCGAACATTAACCTACCCACATTGTGATAAGGTTCAAAATCGATTGCAGGAATTGGACAGATTGTGGTAACTTGATGTGCTGTTGTCTGTACAACTCTGAATGATAATATAATTTACAGACGACAGCAGGTTACCTTACCAGTCGAACCTTACATTATTGTAAATATTGTTTGACCTACTTGTATCTCCATAATTGTTATACATAAATGTAAGTAAAAAGCACATTATCAGCTGTTTTGCTGTAAATCCGTAAGTACCTCACTATCATTAAGTTTTCGATCAACTTACTCCACCAACTGACCGTGTGTAAATATACAGTACTAGCTTCCGCCAGTGGCTTCACCTGCGTCCCGTGGGAACTATTCCGCACACCCGAATAAAAAGTAGCCTATAGCCTTCCTCGATAAATGGACTATTTAACACTGAAATATTTTTTTAAATTGCACCAGTAGTTTCTGAGATTAGCGCGTTCAATCAAACAAACTCTTCAGCTGTATAATATTAGTATAGATATCAGTAGTGCTCGTGAAGAGCTCGTGGCTAAGTCAAAGCCGCGCGGATCGATCGATCGTAAGGTTAAGCAACGCTTGGCGCGGTCGGTCCGTGGATGGGTGATCATCTTTTCA
>NWSH02000296.1:6057353-6098487 GCA_002382865.2 Heliothis virescens | reverse complement strand
GTCCCCCGACGGGAAGGGGATGCGTAATTGCCATTTTTTCCCAGCGACAAAAAAAAAAAAAAAAAAAGGTATGATGCACACCTTCAATAAATAAGAATGTAAGCAACATAGATAAACAAGCAGGTAAATATGTCAGGAATCCCTATTTAATTAAACAAAGCATTTGCAACATTAACTTACTTCAGAATTGGTAACTTATGTAGTGAGAATTATACAGATGACAGCAGGTCACGATACCCAAATCTGTCAAATTTTACCCATCAAACATTAACCTTTCACTATTGCAGAAATTTGTCAGTTTTTGGTAACTAGATGTGCTCCATATTTGCATCGTGAAGAAAAACTCAGTGTCACACACAGCAAAACTTCTGATCCCCTCTTTAATGCGCCAGGGATTTGCAATCGTGGACATTGTTGGCTATTATTGCATCGTATACGTTAAATTTAACCTATTCCCTGGAACTTCTGACGATAAACGTTCAACATACTATTGTTTCTTTGAAAGTGTCTTCGATTTTGTCTAAACATACGAGGTGAATAAGTTATGGGGCCGTATTGACTGGCTATTGGAGTGAGGTTTTCGGTATTAGGGCACGAGTTTAGTGCGATTTTTATCTAGACTTTTCGTGATGTATTTTATATGCTTTCATGCTAGAATTGTTTGTGAAATCTTTTCTTAGGAAATGCAATGGCATTTGTCGTCATCGTTACAGCCATGTAATCGTTCACTAATGGACAAAACCTCTTCCAAGGGATTTACCTACACTCATCGCGCTGGGCATGCGTGTTGGTGAGCGTATCTTGGTTGCCCAGGTTGCCGCCTTATGGCAATTTTTTTTATGGAAATGAAATATATTTTTTCTTGTGTTATTCAAAATGTTTTTTGAATATTTAATACCTTTTAAGTCACTGTACTGTTTGTCAAAAAATCTTAAAGTAAAAACCGGCCAAGTGCGAGTTGGACTCGCGCACGAAGGGTTCCGTACCAAGCTGTAGTTCCACGATTGAGTAACAGATGGCGTTGTATTCAAATTGCACTGTCTTTATAATTTATTGTATGGGGACACCCCTTAATATATAACTTTTTTTAATTTTGTTCCGTTTTTACCCTTCGGGTACGGAACCCTAAAAACGTTTGCTATGTAAAATCTATTAAGACATAACTCTTTCACATTTCAGAAAACCTTCTGAAACAGTTTTTCATCAAAAAATATGGGCGTTTTTTCCAAAAGTCGTTATAGAGTAAATCTAGAATAATGCATAACCTTTGTAAACCTTGATTTAAGGCTTTTATCGTGGCACACTGAAAAAAATATTACGCCACAATAAAGACTATCTTATTTCACTGCGATACCCTCAGGGACAGTTTTTCCTTTAAAGAATATTTATACTGTGATTCTATGGAAGGAGTGCTTTTTGAAATGACGTGAGTAATGCAAATATTTTATTGTTTGTATGCAGATAAGTAACTGAATTTCTAAACAATCTTGATACTTGATATTTATGAATTCTATCAGGTGGAGTAAGAGTTTGTAAAATATTAGATGGTGATTGATGTTCTAAACTTTTATACCGATCTGCGTATTAATTACCCATTATTTTTAATTATGACTTGTTGAAGAATTGTCATCACCATACTGATCTAACATGTTAAGCGAATCATTCATGCAGAACTAAGTATTGTGGTTATGTAAGAGACAAGTTCTATAAGAGGATTTACAGCACAATTATTCACTGACACAATATTTAAGAAACAACAAAAGACTTTTGTAGATAAAATTTATATTCATGTATGCTAAGATGATAATATTTCTATGTTTTTATTAAATAATTACTTGTTAAGAAGGATAATTACTTGATCATCTGTGTTAACAATTATCTAATTAGCTCCCCACACTTCATCTTCCAGCTTTACATATTGGTTCAAAGTTGACTGTTTTTCAGATTTTTACAACAAAGACAAGTTGTTAATTTTGTTTCAACCACGCTCAAGTTTAACGAACCATTCTCAAATAAAGAAGATCAAGCAAACGTTAATTTATAACCAGCGTTACATGTTGCCATTGATTTAGTATTCATGCTATGAGTATAGATGAGTTCAACTTGTTAATAACAAGCCAGTTCAATTACAAAGCGATTCTCTATGCTGGTTTGTGTTTGATGATGGTGCAAGTTATAGGAAAATTATGTTATCTTGTTTAAGATTCCGAAAAAACATTTGCTGTGTCGACTGTATCTGTAATCTCTAAAAGGTTTGCAAGAAAAGTGCACTGAGTGCATATGTGAAAGTTGTAGGTAGAGATCTCAAACTGAATGCCAGTTTGCACTCCTCACACATTTTAGGTTTCCGTACCCTATTACAAATATTTGTCCGTCCGTCTGTCAGCAGGCTGTACTTACCTTTATATTTCGACAACTCAGAAATTGTATTACTATTGCCTTTATAACAACAAACAAATACAATAAGATAGCAGAAAATAAATATTTTAGAGGCCTCCCATATAAAAAACGATTTAAAAAGAAATACGGCACGAACTCTGAAAAAATCAAAATACCATAATTTCGTGCCCTGCTTTTTGCGTCTTTAGTTTATCGATCATACACACGACTGCTGTGCTCAAGGTTGATCAACCGTTGTCAAAATTCCACGTAGACGAATTAATGAAAACTCTTATTAGGCCTCTTTAGGTGTCAAAACTACTGCTCACTCCATATAAAAAAGAAAAAAGACAGTATTAATAGATATTTATAAAATACCTCTACCATCACCCCATAAGAAAAACAACAATATAACCTCAATACAGAATGTTTCGCAATACAGTTTTCCTGTATACGTAAAGTTCGTGTCTACTACAGCAAGATATATCGGCTGCCCTTAAGTAATAATAAGATAGTGCTTCATTATGACTCAGAGTGCGGCACGATGCACTATCATACTATGAAAATTTGTGTGGTACATGTCATAAGAAAATGGAATGTTGTTGCTTTAAAAATAATATTGTTTTGTGTGGTAATTGAAGATTGCTTGGATCATATTTACCAATTTAATAGTAATTAGTATTCAGAAAACAATAATATTAGTAAGGTATGTGTAGACGAGAGCACATGAACCTATCACAATCGGTCAAATTTCTTTATGTAATCACAATAGTGGATAGGCTGGCTAACTGTCGTCTGTCTATACATGCATTATCGCACGTCCATAACTTACCACGTAAAGTAGCAGTAGTAAAAACAAAGGTTTGGGTATCTTTAGTCTGACGATAGCCGCAGTACCTACTACCCTATGGTGCCTTTCAAAGTGCAAGCCTTAAACTATTTACACACGATAGCACGGTGTCGTGTGTAAATCACCTCACTACCACAAAATAATGCATGTTGAGAGTATAACACACATATTCAAACTTTTTATTCTTATGAGCTGCAAACCACAACTGCCTAAAGTTTTAAACCGGAATAATATGTAAGTATTGTAAATCGCTGACTCTTATAAACTTAGAGCACCGCCCACAGTCCAGCTTCACATCCATTAGCTGACGCACTGTATTGTTCACGGAAATAACAAGTTTCCATTGAAGCAACCCATTGTACGGTACACTGTACACTATATGGAAAAAAGTGACAATTAATCAACAGGAAAAACTATGAATGAACAGAAACGGCCCATGCGCAATCTGGGTAATGAGGTATGAAATGTGATTGCTGGGTGGAATCGGTCGTTTTTTACCCAGAAATTATCTTTTGTTTTTTTTATGTCAATGTCATTATTTCCTGAGTTCCAAAAAGGAACTCTATTAAAAATACTTTACAAAACTCGAAAAACTTTCAGTTCCTTAATAGAGTACACTTCTATCTAAAACTGTGTCAGTATAACCGTATTATTTTTATTCAAATAATATTTTAGAGGTGGATAAAAAACGGTTAATATATTTTTGTCATCGGACAAAGTAATAAAGAAATAAAATCAAATCACCCATGAAAGGTTAACTGAAGTAATAAAAAAGGTTACCTCACTCGATAAGCCGCGAAAACTTCGATTTCTACCAAAATAAAACACATAAAAGATGCAACGAAAAGTCTAGAAAATAAAATATTCCTTCCAATAAATACACAATTTTTCTCGGCAACTACAATATATTTTAGTTCCTCAAACGCAGTTCCTGTTTCCTCTGTATTGGATTGTTCAACTTTAGCTATTATCAATCTTGTAAATCGATTTTGTTATTTCACTTCATGAATCGAGAACTAAAGATATCGATATATTATGCGATTAAGTTATTTTAGTGTTCGTAGTTTGTGTTGGGTCTTTATCGAAATGGAAATAGTTTTTTTTTACGTAATTGTAAGTTCAATGTATAGCTTAATGTCGTTACTATATAATTTTCGAACTTTATAGATAAAATTTCGAATATTCCAGAAACATGCATTATTTCATAGTGCATGCAAAATGACCTTTTGCAAAGAAAATGTTATTATGTAACATTTTGATATTGTTTAAAATACATGCGTGCGCACAGTGATAATATGCAACAACGATAGTAGGGTTGGGTCTAGGAGACCCGTATTAAAAATTGTCATAACTTCTGTATTAAGAAGACATTTTGTGAGATATTGTATTAATTAGTTTAAATAAGTATTATTTAAGAGATTTTGGACGAAAAAAAAACAACTTTATGCGAAACTATATTTTTAATGTAATTTTTATAAAAGCATTATAAAATATTCACCAAATGACAACCTCTGTCTTAAAGTTATAAAATTTAAACAAAACATATTTTTTTATTACAAAGAAAAGAGGAAGAGCTCGTGGCTAAGCCATGCGAATCGATCGATCACAAAGTTAAGCAACTCTTGTCGCGGTCGGTCCGTGGCTGGGTGACCATCTTATCATAACAAGTTCTTCCGTGTTTCGGAAGGCACGATAAACGGGTGGGTCCCGGCTGTTACTTGACCATCTTTGGCAGTCAGATGTCGGGTAGTCAGAAGCCAGAAAGTCTGACAACCAGTTTTACCCATGAGTATCGATTGCCCGAGTAACCGGGTCAGACAGGCAGTGCTCCATGTTTCTGATGTAGAATTTTCATAATCGGAATCAGATTCCTCTAAAATACTCAAAATCCGCTGCCGTTCACTTTCTTCGCGATCTATTATTATTGCCAAATATCAAAAAATAACGCAATAAATTTCCTTTCCGAATGGCGCGATATTAAAACAAGAAGTGTATGGTTGGGTCAAATTTACCTTTTTTGTGTTTAACCACGTCTTACCACCGCTGTAGCCGCAACACGTTTAAATTGCGGTGTTCCGCGGGGAGGGGTGACTGTTAGCTCCAGCTACTGAGAAGCTTGGCAACGTCACACAAAAATACGGAGAAATACACTCGTTTTAAAATGGCGCGGGTCAAATAGACCCAACTGTGCGCTCGCCGGGTTAAACATGTCAGGATTATTTTGAAAATAGAAGCAAGTTTAGTGCGCATTTTGCAATAACAATTTAAGTTCGTCAATATTAATTAAATGAGAAGGTTCTTGAATTAACATTCCCAATTCAAAATATATTTAAATTACCAAGAAGTGTATAAAATTTTAAAGGGCGCCTTTGTTACATAATGCGAAATTTCCTCTAAGGAATATTTAGTTTTACTTGAGAAAGCTAATATTTATTCAGTGAACTTTAATAATGATCTTAATGTGTTAACATTTAAACAGATTATTGATTTTAAGTTTTAATTTACAATGGGAATATTATTCCGATTGCAGGGTGATTTTAATGAGGCGCTTGTCAGTTTTGTATTACATTAAGGTAAGGTTATGAGAGTGAGGGAATAGTGAGCGCGCCTGTGTCTGTGCAAATAAAATGCTTGTGCACTATAATGGCCTGCGTAGCTGGCTGATCTCCTTGTATAAAAACAGCCGCCGTGGCCGACAATCGGCCTTAAACTCCATTATCATCATCATTATATTAATAGCTTGATGTTCATAAATTATGTTTTAATAGGTCGCTAGGCGAATAATAATGTTGTGCAATATTATAACAAAAGAAAAATTACAATATTCGCAAAAATTATTTCGAACAATTTTCTTGAACATGCACAGCGCGCCATAGATTACGGCTCTGTAAATTTGTACAAGCAAAACCATGTGATTTGTTAAAAATATGTAAGAGTGACGTCACCTGTCCCTGGCTGGAGAGCTAAAAGATATTTTTGAGTAGGTATTTGAGGTTGAAATCTTATCCTTTATAACCCCCAACAAAATTAGAGGAGTACCTTTGGAAAAAAATTTCAGCCGGCTTCAAATAGGTACTTATTCGAAATTGTTGACTAACTCTTGAACAGATATAATTAGATAATAAAGACAATTGGCATATAAAAAGTCTATTTCCTAACATATAACGATTTCCCCTTAGTTTATTGTTCTGTTTTGAACACAATGTGAACTATTGTCTCGTGTAGATTGAATAGAGATCCATGTACCTGTATTGTCTTGTGATTGGAATAGGTTTTAGGGTATGAATTAGACGATTCTAAGTGAGCTTATGTCCTTACAATTTGTCGTAAGTATATCAAGAATCAAAAATCTTTATTTGCTAAAAATGTAGGTACAAGCATAAGATGTTACATAATAATATAAATTAATGAGATCCACTACAATCTACCTTACGGCGTGCAAATCTATGCTAATATAAAACTGAAGAGTTTGTTTGGTTGAAGGAACTATTGGTCCAATTTGGAAAATTCTTCCATTGTTAGATAGCCCATTTATTGGGGAAGGCTATAGGCTACTTTTTATCCAGGTGCGCCGAGTAGTTCTCACGGGACGCGGGTGAAACCACTTGCAGAAGCTAGTTATAAATAAATCTATAACTTACCCGAGTGAAATAAAAATTACGTCAGAATTTACATTTTATTATTTACCTACAGTTTTTCTCTTTCATCGCATCCAATGTATAGTGACATTTGTTTTACATTGATTGATTGATCGGTAAACAACAAAAACGCTATTAATTTCCCATGAAGGCTTTTAAGGTCTTTTGTTGGATACCTAGTACTTCCATTCTTTCATTTCTCTGATTCAAATAATTATCAAATATACGCTCTATACACAAATTCATACCCTAAACGTTACAAAATAAATTTAACAGCAGAAAGTGAAACCTGTCTGTCTATGTACTCAAGACCTTCTTTGGAACACTTAAAACACGTGATTTATGAGAACTTTTATACACAAATGGAGAACATAATAATGTAAGTTTTCTATATTATAATGTACACTCTAGAACTAATTTTGGACACTTATGACTGTGTAAACGTGAAGAAAAACCTCTTGAAAAAACCTGGACTTTGAAGTGCATTGAGCAAGCGTGGTGATTAACGCTCATTTCTTCTCTGTATCAGAAGAGGCTTGTGCCCTGCAGTATACCTGACAATATAAAGCTATCGATGATGATGAAGAGCTCGAGTGACTACCACAACACAGAAGACAGAGCTTGTCCACTGGATAGATGATAGATAGATGATCTTGCCAAGGTTGCCAAGAAGCAGTGGATGCGGGTTGCTGAAGACCCAACATAGTGGGAAACTTTGGTGGAGGCCTTTATCCAGCAGTGGACTTCTTTTGGTTGAAACGAAGACTACGCTGATGAATAATGATGAATCCTTAACACTTGTTTCTTTATGAACATTGAACAATCCATGTTCAAATTCGTGGTAGATATTAACAAAAACATTGCCGGCCACATGTGCAGTGCTCGGTAATGCCCGAACATTTATCATTTTTACGACCCCCCACCCCTTTACCCCCACCACACCGGTTTAGTTCATAATATTTCCCTCGGTCTGGTCGAAGGACCTTTTTTTCTGTTTTACCTTTATTTATGGCTTTAGGTTAGTAAGGTCCTAATTGACCTTTTTGCGTTTTTGGTGAAGAAAAATTGTATCAGCTTTTTCTGGTTCATTAACAAGCTTTTGTTTTAATCACTTTGATTCACACCAGGATTTATGAACATGCAGAAACACGGAACGCTTTCAGCTGTCTCGTGTGAGAATCGAACTCGAAACACGCTCCACATTACACCCATCCCACCCACTCAACCATTATATTACACCATCAATTACCGCCCCAAATTTTCGAAACCTTCAAAACTTCAGACTACTAATATCACAAACTCCATGATCGATATTCTCACACATTATCGTCAATTATCGAGAACGGACACACAGTCTATTCTAGTCCATCAGAGAGCTCATGCCATTGAATACCGCATCCCCTATGATTTGTCATGAATATTCAATTGCGTATTACTGTAAGCGATCGTCGTGGGTACATTGTAACAGTTGTTGATCGAAGATGCGGCGTATTGTTACATTGGTGCGTGAGTACGCAATGGAGTGACATGATCAGTGAATGGGAGGCAATGGAACGTGATGTGGGGAGGACAATGGATATTTTATGTTGGAATTTAATCCATTTAATTGGTAACTGGTAATACAGGACACAGAATAAAGTGGGATATTAAATGCATTGTTAGAAAATGGGCAGAAGTATCGCCGAAGCTCAAAAATATCCCACACTGCGCTCAACCACACGCATGCCCAGCGCGGTGAGTATTGGCAAATGGGTTTAGTAAAAGCTTGACTACGGGAAAAGGATAAGGTAGTTTCAGATTGCGGAAAACAGGTAGTTACTGAATAGACTATTTATACTAATTACTAGATAGTTGATTATCCTGCTTACGGCATGCTCCTACAATCAAGTCTCATTTTAATTAGTAATATTGAGTTCAACAATCAAAAACCGACACCAATACCGGTTTTATTAATTATTATAGTACTGTTGTGTGGTTTGTTTAATTATAAATTATTGAACGTGAAAATTATAATTGATTGCATTGTTTGATTACGCAATTCATTTATTAAAAGCTTTGGTAATGATATGCTGAAGTGAATCTGTGCACAGTTGTTAATTAGACATTGTTAACATTAAGCAACATACAAATACTTACCTTCCTATCAAATTCTACTAATATTATAAATGAGTGTATGTATGTCTGTTTGCTCCGCTTTCACATAAAAACTACCGAATGGTTTATGAAACATAAAATTATATAGCATATAAGAATAATATATAGGCTTCTTATTATCCGGGTGCGGGATTAAGTTTTCTCGGAAAGCGAATGAAACCGCTGGCAGAAGCTAGTGTAATATACCCAAGGAAGAGGTATTCTTACACGAATTTCAGTTAGGAAGAAACTTAAACGTAACCAATAATAACAATTAAACTAATTTATAGTAAACAATAAAATAATGAAATACTTTTTAAAAGACAAAAAAAAAACATTTTACAATTTCTTTCTACGCTTTGACCTAATAAACTTGATTATGAAGGTGATCAGCTCTCTAAAAAATGAACTAAGTCAGCCTTTCACTCCGTTTTGTTAAAAGAAATATGCCCAATCAAAATATTTCCAAAATTACGAAACTGTAGGTACCAGTTTCGAAAATTTCGAAATATTTTGATTTGCGTGACTTTGCTTGCTGTAGACTGTTTGATCTTATAATCCTAAAAGCTCATGACTAAGTAATTCGAGGGTCGACCGATCATATGGACGTCGCCGGTTCGTGGTGCCTCCATGTTTCGGAAAGCACTTTAAATTGGTGCTAAAGTAACTTTAAAAGTCTTCAATTATTGGTAAGTTTCACGATTGCGTTGATGACAAGAGCTGAAAGAGCCGAAACCGCAAGAAACAGCTAGTCACAGAAATAATTTAAGTTCAACTTCAATCTCACTGAACCCTTATATTCACAAAAACTATCCAAAGAACATAACACTTGAACACAGGTACATTCACGTACAATAAACAATAAAACAAAGTAATCCGAGAAACCTTCCAATATTGTTACTGTCACAAATGTACCGAAAAACACGCAAACTTCACATCTGACATTCACCACTTCAGATAATGGTTGCGACTGTACTTTGGTGCGAACATTTGTGGAAAATACGAGGTACTTTCACAGATCTTGGCGTTTGAGAATTATTATTTGAGATTGTAGTTCTGTTTACTTAAATAAAAGTTTTGTAGCAGGAAAACCTTATGTTTTAAGAAAGGCCGACAACGAATCATCCGTTTTTTATTAAAATAACTGTTTCTTTTTAAAACACTGTTCCTTTATGATTCATTTATTACTATTACAAACAATTTTTTCTTTAAATGTATCTTAAATCCGTTAGTTTAATCGCTTTGTGGGGCATAGATTTAAACTTTAAACAATGGTTTTAAGAAAACTTTATGATTTCAGTGAAGTTGAGCCTATGAAATATTCACGGAATATCATTTAATGATTACTGATAAATAGAAAAGAAAAAAAACATTCTGGGTGGCAAAACTCGACTGCCATTTAGCTAACTGACTTTTGGCAAAATTTTCCCCTCAGCAGCAATAAATTTGGTTAAATTCAAAAATATTACGAAACATTCATATCTTTCAGTAAGTACACACCAAAATACATAAACATTAAAATAAAACAGCAACATTATGTCATGCAACGAGAACAAAACCAGCCGTACAGTATTACCAAGCGTGAAAATATCTAAAAATGTTGGCAACACCACAAAATATTCATATCTGGGAACAATGTGCATCTCGCAGCGTTGACATGTAATTTCAGTTCCTCGCGTGAGATGAGAAATAATGTGAATATGCATCGGATGACGGTAATGATTCTGATAACTTGCAGACCGAATTTAAATTTTCTAGAAGTTTCTAATTTAGCCATATAGTATTCCTCACACGTTCATACAACGTCATTTAGTCCTGAACTAAGCAGAGCTTCTATTAACTGGGTTATTAATGCGAATGTTACTCTGTTTATCTTCCACGCAAAACTCCTCAACCGATTTAAATGAAATTTGAAATACAGACAGTCTAGAGCATAAAAGAGGACATAAGCTACTTTTCATCCGGGTGGGGGAAGAAGTAGTTGCGAGTAAAACCGCGAGAAACAACTAGCACAGCATTGCGTTAAATAGTCTACCTTTCTATCCTTAATTACCGAATGATTCACAAACCACTGAACTTTAAACTTAAACCTTGTCAAAAGTTTAACTGCTAACGAGCCCTTGGTACATTAAAGAGTTTGGTTTAGTTCCTGTTACGTCCATGTTTATTTAAATAATGCGTTCAACATCGCTGACCGGATTGCATTCCCTAACTTTATTTCCCTAACGACTCGCATCCATTAAGTTAGTCGTTAACGTCATCCAATGCATTTTTGCATTAGACATCATTTTTTCTTTTGTTTGATACTAATCTTGAAATTAGAGGAAAATGTGTTAGTAAAGATTTATTTTTGTATCCTCGAAAATCATACTTAAGAACCTTTACCCGTGTTTCAAAAGCCCTATGTCTTTCAAGGGTACGGTTACTCTTTCGAACAATCCCGCAACCCCGGCAAACGTATATAGTAGAACTGGTAGTTGCAAGTAAACGAGGATCTTTGTAGTGTCTAAACTATAGCCTTTTTCTTTGCAATAGGAAATGCTTGTTCCAGCAAAGACTATAAACCTTAAAATACGTGAGCTGATTAGAAAAAGCAAAATCTCTACCTACCCCTTTTAGCAAAACAAGGCCCCATAAGACCCAATATGGTGCAAAGCTAAGCAATACGGTCCCAACAATTAAGTAAAAGACCTTAGCAATGACTTCCAAACATTTGGATTACCATAAAAGCTGTTTTCGTATAATATTTGCTCCACACGCCGGGATCCTACACGATTACAAATACAAATCTCAGGCACAAACATTCATGCTCGGAACATACACAGTATTTAATTGTTTACCCAACTGAATGTGATTATATATAGTTCCGCAATATTCTTAGGCGTGAATTCTGTATAAGTTTTGCTGTTTTTGTTAGCTGTTTTATTTGTTTATGTGTGTTTGTCTTTTGTTTCTTATCTGTTGCTGTCATGCTCTTTGTCACATACACTCTTCTAAATCCGTGAAATAAGAAAAAACAGCATCTTTATTACAATCATTCAACAATTCGAAATCTTAGTATGTAGGTGATATATATAGGGACATTCACTCATATTTCATTTAAAATTTCAATGATATAATTTTTTTCATCGATATTCCAGATTCGACGGCGCATATTACATCCATTTATTCACATGTAAAACCAGAACTCACAAGTGAAAAACCTGCTAAAACTCTTAACATTCGCAATACACTAAACGCTATAACATTCAAGTTGTGCCATAAAAGACAACAGTGGACCCAAATGCAGTATACACTTCAGCTTCATATCCCCAAGTCCAGGGGTGGACATAACCGGTCTAGTTATTGAAACAAGGTTTCTGTAGAGCATTTTACAAACGGAGACAATACAAAGTGGTTTGGAGATAGTTCGCTCGAAGCTACTACTATTTGCTTCGAAAGAAGATTGTGGTACAAATGCTCAAAAACTACTCACGCGGTTTAAAAAATTGATTTATTTCTCTCATTATTGGGAAGCTAGACTATACCCATATAATTTAGGCTATATTTAGTCCGGGTTACGTTTGCCATAGGTCCAGCAAATTTTACAAAACCATTCCATAATTTAGAATTTGAAGTAAACTCCATTAAAAATAAGTTGCAAAATTAAAGCGTTTTTGGTTCCTTAAAGACCAGTTTTACAGATTCCAGATAAAGCTATCTGACATATAGTGCCATAGAAACGTTTTTAATTTTGACAACTTCTCTATGGCAAGGTCTCTCAGATAGCTACATAGAACTGGCCGTAAATCTCACTTATAACTCGATCGGAAAATGTTCTGCATACCATGGTAAGATCAAGCTATCCCTCGTGGGTGTAACACGGTTTTCGTTGAAATGACTCGCCGCTAGCCACTTTTGTATGCAATTGTCCAGTGGCTTATGTGATACCCACTGAGGATATATGAAGAGGGACCAAATAGAATACACTGAATTATAAGTTTTACTGTTTTTAGCCGATTGTCGAGAAGGGTTATGTTTTTCACATGTATGTATGTTACTATGTTTTTTCGCTACAAATATATTTAACACTGTGCGATGATGATGATGATGGCGTCCTAGCCGTTTATCGGCCACGGCGGCTGTTCTCATATAAAGAGATCAGCCAGCTGCGCAGGACATATTATAGTACACAAGCATTGTGTACCTTGAGTACGGCTTACATACAAAAACAAACTGATGGCTTAGACTTGAGAATAACGTAAATTCTGGCAACTGAGGTCTTTGCAATGAAAACAAACATTACTAAGAAACTTACCTATCCTATAAACTAAACATTGTCTTATTTACGTTTATCACTAAGTGAACCGAAAATTACGATGAATTCTTACTCGA
Source organism: Heliothis virescens (assembly GCA_002382865.2). Classification (NCBI taxonomy): domain Eukaryota; kingdom Metazoa; phylum Arthropoda; class Insecta; order Lepidoptera; family Noctuidae; genus Heliothis; species Heliothis virescens. The sequence continues at coordinate 6,085,113 of NWSH02000296.1, read as the reverse complement.
AGGTACACCTAATGAGGATAAAATAATTCCCCTCAAAGCAGAAACTTATTTGTTTGGATGACTTAAAAATAAATTTCCAAGTAATTTTCTCAAAGATATGGAGATACTAATATAACATAGTTGAATAAAGCTAAATAACATAAACAAGGACAAAAGCAGCAAGCCGCAGGGTAGAGAATTTTATTCCAATCAGTACTTTTAGAAACAAACCTCTTTTTGATGTGTATATTCCTTACACGTGGTCTTTCTTATGTTTACAAGTTTATTCTTACTTGCCTTGTTGATCTACTAATTGCAAAGCGCGACGAAATCGCTTTGTGGGTTTTAGGAATTTTCGCAATGCAGCTCGGAATTTGAAAGTTGGTGATTGAGCACGTAAATGTCGATCCTGCGCCTGATCTCTCTCCGGTCGTGTCGGATTACCGACCTATACGGCTCTGAGAGTGAAAGAATAGTGAGTGCGTCTGTGTCTGCGCAAATCCTTGTGTACTATATATCCAGCGCAGCTGGCCAATCTTGCGGCTGACTGAAGCCCTGTATGAGACATCCTTGTATGGTTCATCATTTCCATAAGTTAACGAAAACTTTTCCTATTTAGTTGATATTTTCATAAAGATGTGCTCCATCAGGTACATCAATAAAGTATTTAGCTTAACAGCTTTTGTCGCTCCTATTCGTCATTAATTCATAGTTCCAAAGCTGTAACGTTTACATCAGAATCAATTAAATAATACGTTACATCACTCGGAANTCCAGATTCGACGGCGCATATTACATCCATTTATTCACATGTAAAACCAGAACTCACAAGTGAAAAACCTGCTAAAACTCTTAACATTCGCAATACACTAAACGCTATAACATTCAAGTTGTGCCATAAAAGACAACAGTGGACCCAAATGCAGTATACACTTCAGCTTCATATCCCCAAGTCCAGGGGTGGACATAACCGGTCTAGTTATTGAAACAAGGTTTCTGTAGAGCATTTTACAAACGGAGACAATACAAAGTGGTTTGGAGATAGTTCGCTCGAAGCTACTACTATTTGCTTCGAAAGAAGATTGTGGTACAAATGCTCAAAAACTACTCACGCGGTTTAAAAAATTGATTTATTTCTCTCATTATTGGGAAGCTAGACTATACCCATATAATTTAGGCTATATTTAGTCCGGGTTACGTTTGCCATAGGTCCAGCAAATTTTACAAAACCATTCCATAATTTAGAATTTGAAGTAAACTCCATTAAAAATAAGTTGCAAAATTAAAGCGTTTTTGGTTCCTTAAAGACCAGTTTTACAGATTCCAGATAAAGCTATCTGACATATAGTGCCATAGAAACGTTTTTAATTTTGACAACTTCTCTATGGCAAGGTCTCTCAGATAGCTACATAGAACTGGCCGTAAATCTCACTTATAACTCGATCGGAAAATGTTCTGCATACCATGGTAAGATCAAGCTATCCCTCGTGGGTGTAACACGGTTTTCGTTGAAATGACTCGCCGCTAGCCACTTTTGTATGCAATTGTCCAGTGGCTTATGTGATACCCACTGAGGATATATGAAGAGGGACCAAATAGAATACACTGAATTATAAGTTTTACTGTTTTTAGCCGATTGTCGAGAAGGGTTATGTTTTTCACATGTATGTATGTTACTATGTTTTTTCGCTACAAATATATTTAACACTGTGCGATGATGATGATGATGGCGTCCTAGCCGTTTATCGGCCACGGCGGCTGTTCTCATATAAAGAGATCAGCCAGCTGCGCAGGACATATTATAGTACACAAGCATTGTGTACCTTGAGTACGGCTTACATACAAAAACAAACTGATGGCTTAGACTTGAGAATAACGTAAATTCTGGCAACTGAGGTCTTTGCAATGAAAACAAACATTACTAAGAAACTTACCTATCCTATAAACTAAACATTGTCTTATTTACGTTTATCACTAAGTGAACCGAAAATTACGATGAATTCTTACTCGAAGGTACACCTAATGAGGATAAAATAATTCCCCTCAAAGCAGAAACTTATTTGTTTGGATGACTTAAAAATAAATTTCCAAGTAATTTTCTCAAAGATATGGAGATACTAATATAACATAGTTGAATAAAGCTAAATAACATAAACAAGGACAAAAGCAGCAAGCCGCAGGGTAGAGAATTTTATTCCAATCAGTACTTTTAGAAACAAACCTCTTTTTGATGTGTATATTCCTTACACGTGGTCTTTCTTATGTTTACAAGTTTATTCTTACTTGCCTTGTTGATCTACTAATTGCAAAGCGCGACGAAATCGCTTTGTGGGTTTTAGGAATTTTCGCAATGCAGCTCGGAATTTGAAAGTTGGTGATTGAGCACGTAAATGTCGATCCTGCGCCTGATCTCTCTCCGGTCGTGTCGGATTACCGACCTATACGGCTCTGAGAGTGAAAGAATAGTGAGTGCGTCTGTGTCTGCGCAAATCCTTGTGTACTATATATCCAGCGCAGCTGGCCAATCTTGCGGCTGACTGAAGCCCTGTATGAGACATCCTTGTATGGTTCATCATTTCCATAAGTTAACGAAAACTTTTCCTATTTAGTTGATATTTTCATAAAGATGTGCTCCATCAGGTACATCAATAAAGTATTTAGCTTAACAGCTTTTGTCGCTCCTATTCGTCATTAATTCATAGTTCCAAAGCTGTAACGTTTACATCAGAATCAATTAAATAATACGTTACATCACTCGGAAGTGACAATAATGTTTACAATGTACAGACAACAGCAGGTCAACGTATACGAATCTGTCAAATTTTACCAATCAAACGTTAACCTACCTCCATTGTGATAAGGTTGAAAATCGAGTGCAGAAATTTGACATATTGTGGTAACTTGATGTGCTGTCGTCTGTACTTACATTGCTGACAAGGAATTCGATATTATTACAGTGTAAGGACAATAAGTTTGAAGGCATCAATAATGGGGTTCTAAACATAATTTACTGATTTCAAAAATTAGTACTGAGACCTTATTTTTGTTTTAGTGAGAAATCTTAAAATGAACCCTGCCTGTTGGTGCAGCGTTTGCTAGAACTTACCATGTCTCTCCCGGAGCCCTTTGTTTACCAACATCTAGGTAACTCTTTTGCGATTTCTTTCTCTCAATCCTCAAACTCTTCTTCTCAATACCGAAGCCACAAAACTATCACAACTGGAACCTGGGACAATCTAACAATACGTATTTGCAACAAGTAAAGTTGCAGCTGATGTTTTCGACGCTAAGTCATACGTGCATAAAACAAATGAGTTGTTCAATGAATCAATAAAAGTTTGATGTGGTAATATTTAGGCACTGCTAGTAGCTTTAACAATATCAAAATGTCAATTTTCCTACTGTAGACTGTATCGGCAGAACTTCTTAGCCCCACAAAAATAAGCCAAAGGAACTTTTGTAGGAACTTCGTTGTGCCAACATCAATATTTAAACATTTTTATTGCAGTTGGTTGATATTTGAATTTTCAGGTCTATGCCAGGTACACAAGTTAAAGTTCCAAATATTGGTACATTCAGCCAACTACGCGGTACTCTAAAAATCCTACAAAATACCAACATCGACGAACTTCAGGGCGTCGTAAAATACAAAGTCGTATAGAAAGTTGTCGTGCATAAATCGCAAACATCTGATATTGAATATATCGGTGAACATATCATAAACTCGGCTCAGAGGAGAGATAAACTTGTAAAAATCGTATGCTTTTGTAAACAAGGGTGCTCGCGGTAATGTAGATAGGTTAAATGTAATTATAGATATAACATTAAAACAATCTTTTAAGATAAAATCGTTATGTTTTTCTCTTTACGACTCTTCCCATTATTGCAGCCTAAACTCAATTCCTCTTATTATAAAATGTGGTGTCAAAAAAGTACTGACTTTTGTACTAGGTTTAAACATGGTTTAAACCATCGTCTGAAATAAAATCTACGGTCTAAAGCTAGTCTGAAGCCGGTAAATTTTAAAACCACGTTTTATAATGACGTGGAAAATTTCAGACCCAAAGTTCCATTTACATCACCCCATTTGAACAAATATTTTACTCTTTCGCATTGCAATATGTAGGTAACTACAGAAATTAATTCCATTCATGCTTTGCATAACGACAGATTTATATGGAAATAAGGTTTAATTAAGAATGGCAAACACGAACTACGATAAAAGATTTAAATGCAAATTGTAACATTAAATAATAAAAATGACATCTGAAATATTTTCATGTAACTGCCAGTGTTGGAAATAAAAGTAAAAGAAGAAATTTTAACGTAATCTTTCCTGATAAAAATAATATTGATAATGATGAATACACTTATAGTCAAACAAATATGGTAAACATTTTTTTATGATTGTACTGTGTTGTTATTGGGGACTATAGATGGGTTAAATAATGTAATACTTCAGTTATGATCAAATAATGTTACACTAAACATATTCTCACTACATACAACCAAAATCTTATACACAAAAGCTAAACGTACATACAATTCACAAAAGCATATCAAATCTCAAAAATAAATATACCACAATTCCACAAATCGCATCAAATGCACCGTCAGCAACGGCAATCAACACAATAAAACTCGACCGCACAACATTTTTACTTGTCGCTTGCTAACCGTACACAGTGTTCAGAGGAAACAGTTGTAACATACTTTATCTTTTCCTTTAGAAGATTATTCCTCGCTGCGTTGGAAGTCCATTATGACTTGAAAATGTGTTTCTGATTTAAATTTTACTTTGTTAATGGCATCGAAGTAGTGGTATTAAAGTTGAGGTTTTTAGAGCGCAACTGAGGTTTTTCTTTCCAGTATAAATTGGTTAGTTGACATCTTTTGGTGAACGTAGGTTTACCTGTCAGAATCAATCGCGTTGAAGCAATCGATTCTAGGGAGACCTCAGACCGACCACACGCTTATGAACATAATACACACCAAGATGAACACAACAAAAAAAAAACACCAGGTTGCACTCCGGGAGTGCAGGCAGAAGTGAAAACATGAATATACCTCAACACGATTAAATAGAATCAAAATTTAAGCACGACTCCATCTATGATTTTGAAGAATAAAAACTATACTCGTACTTTCATACTTGACTAACTACTTGACTTTGAAAAATTATAGATGGCGCAACACATTTTTTCTCACATGTCTTTCCTCGATTTTGAGGGTTCTGGTTGAGCTAAAATTATTCAAATATATATTTTGAGTTTATTGCTGTGGCCTGGATGCTAACCTAAAGATACTCCGGCACCATTTCATTTTATAAAAATAAAAACCCAAACTCCATCTATGATTTTAAATGATAATTACTAAGCCTGACACTATTGTCAAATTTCACATGTTTGAAACGTCATAAAATATCTTACCGACCTGTACTTACGGAATTTCTATAGAATTTCGGGTTTCACGATTTCGGGTATCACGATTTTGGGTTTCATGATTTCGGGTTTCACATTTCTGTCACGTGATACCTGTCGCGAGTTTATATATTTTTCCCCATACAAAAAGTGCTCAACGCCGCTAAAGAAGTTTTCACTTCAAAAAATCTTTCATCGGTATTTTCTTTCTTTCTGTCGTTTAAATCTGTGATTCTTTCACTTTCTGAAGTTTCCACCAGTTTCTTTGGGAGGGCAAGGTTTCATAAAGCATTGTAAAACTCGATTCCTTGACTACTCTGGCTGGTGACCACCGTTAGGAATTGTTTAATAATTGTGATTGAAAGAACACGGAATGGCTTATGCCCAGTTTCTGAGCACCTTTATCGGTGGTTTATCTATTCATTTTCCCTTAAAAATGAATAGATAACCTTTCGATAGCGGCACTCAGAAACCGGCCATTAGTCAGTTAGTAAGAGTCTGTAGATAAACTTGCTTAACTGTTGATGAAATTCTATGTTTAATCACACTGTATAAGTTACACTATCAGCTTTCCAAAGAGTTATTTTATAATTACCATCACAGTGAAACGACTTTTTTTACATTTAATAAATTGTTAGCACTGTTATCCAAGAAACATTTTCAAGGTCAGTTTATTGCCTAACTGTGTCAAGCTATTAAACTCTTATAGGTGCAGTAGGAGTTACCAAATCAGTGTGAAATGTCACTTTATTCACTCGAGTGCCATGAATTTGGGTCAGTTTTTAACTTGCGATCGTTTGCGGTTAAAATTGTACGTACTCGTGCGATTGTATGGATTGCGTTTTTGCCATCGCCAAACAAATTTCCTGTGTTCCTGTCATTAAGAGGTTTTTAATGATGTTTCAAATGTTTAAAGTTTAGATTCGACGTATAATTTTTGTATTCCTTTACTTGAAATAGAATCAAAAGTATTAGCGCTCCCACACACTGCGAACTAAACAGTCCGCCGACAGTTTGCCTGATGGTTAGCAAAATATTATTTTTTAAGAAAATTGTGAATCCAATCAAAGTTATTAGCCAATCTGATATCAGGTAAACAAATTATCGATGAAATAAGGTAGTACCATTCATTTCTACCCTGAATTTTGAGCCCGGTCAAAATGGTCACTAAAAGTTTGAGTGTAGCGGTACTCTCAGAGTATTACCAGTATGTCAATTTTCTAATACTAATAGTTAGAGTATTACTCATTATTAAAAACTCTGAAAAAGTAATTTTCAATCTCTGGTTACCTAATATTTCGATCGCCTCTTTGTAACTGACCCGCATTTTTTTCTCTCGAGTGTACAGTACGCCAATTATTATTTCTGTCGCGATATTGACTTGTCAATTTACGATACACTTCGGGTCGCTGAATATTTGATGTTTATTAAATATATTTTAAATTTATATTGACAACAAACAAAGCTTAGAAAATTGCGTAAACATGTAACTGACAATCTGTCGTTTCAAATTTCATATTCATGTCGTTCTTTTGTTTCCGATTTTGAAATGTTATATGTTTTTGTTCAAATTATTTTGCTTTTTTTTTTGTTTTATTAGTCTGCGTCAATTATGTTGATGAGTATAATGGAACGCAATTTTCTTTTTAAAAATATATTTCCCGTATTTTCCAGTGAAAATCAGAACATAATTAATGTTTGGAGATTATTTTTCGGATCATTTTGCGGAATTCCGGACCAGGTTATTTAATATTCAGAGAAGCTGCAATATATCCCAATAGGGTATATAAGTCCATATAAGAATATATCAATATTTCTCCTACTTTCGTATATAAAGTACTAGCTGACCCAGCGAACTTTGTTCCGCCTTAGGGTCATGGCACATTGTACCGGTACCGCTCCAACCCGGCAAATAACGTGTCATTTAAATTTGAACATTAAATTGTATGACGTATGATATATTTCATAACAACCGGTTAGGGCCCGGTACCCCAAAGAAGAATCCTACCTTCTTTACAGTAGTTATTGGGTAAACTAAATTAGTAAGGCAATAGGCATGACGACTAAAAAAAATTATTAGTCCGTCTTTTAGATTATAAAAAAATATTGCAAACGTATTTTTTCGTTTTTCATCTAAACAGATAATTACGAAGTTATAGACCGTTGAAATTGCGCGTGACGTCACTCATTATCTTTGTTATTATTTATAGTATTTCAAAAACAAAAAATTCGTGTCCAATATTTTGCAATAATCTAAATTATGGACTAAATGGATTTGTTTATTTTTTACCCTGTCATCATGCCTATTCTTCGGTTAAATAAAAAAAATAATTAAAAAGACTAGGTAAACAATGTACGATTGCACGTATCTTTATGACCGTGAAGACAGTTGCATTGTAACAATCAAATAACTAGCCCAAAGAGGCACTTTCAATAATTATTTCTCAAACATACACAAAGTCACGTGTATTTCTGTAATCTGGACATTTTCTAAAGTGTTATTGTTAGAAAAATATGTAATTTTTCGCTTCAGTAGGTATTAAAGCCTATTTTTTATGAAACTGACAATAGTGATGGACTAAAAAGCACCTACTGAAGTAGTATCAATACATAATTATGTACAGACGACAGCACATCAAGTTACCACAATCTGTCAAATTTCTGCACTCGATTTTGAACCTTATCACAATGGAGGTAGGTTAACGTTTGATTGGTAAAATTTGACAGATTCGTGTACGTTGACCTGCTGTTGTCTGTACAGACGACAGCACATCAAGTTACCACAATCTGTCAAATTTCTGCACTCGATTTTCAACCTTATCACAATGGAGGTAGGTTAATGTTTGATTGGTAAAATTTGACAGATTCGTATACGTTGACCTGCTGTTGTCTGTACATACCAGTGGCTTCGCTCACGTAAAATTTAAAATCCCGTTTTCTCCCGTTCCCGTGGGAATTTCGGGAAGTCCTTTCTTATCTCGCGTAATAGTCTTAAGATGAACCTCTGTGCAGAACTTCAGTTTTACGGATTTGGACCCTGCCTTAATGAGTCAGTGAATGAGTCAGGACTTTGATTTTTATATGTATAGAAGAAGATATTATGTTGATTTATTTTAAAATGTTTAGTTTCTCAGCCGTTCTTGTATATCTACTAGTATTGGTTGGCAAACTATAAAGCGAAGGACTAATTATGATAATGACAAATTCACTGATTATCATTTCTTGTACAGTGACAGCTTAAAGCAACTGAAGCCACAAATTCGGTGGCATTATAATGCTATTTTTATAAAATTCACATAACCAAACGAAAACAATTTTTAACAAATTAAAAATTAGGTACAATTTATACTTTGATCTGCCGAGGTTTCAAGCGGTCCAAAATCCTAAGAGTTATGTCTCTTATGCAATCTTAGTTGCAAGACAGTCACGTATTACAAAATAAAATGCACTTTTAATACACAATGCAGCAAGAGAAAACTATTTTATCAATATAAAATCCGTAGACCGTGACTTATTCAAAACGTTTTATGAGAACATAATTGGCTTTATTAGGAAATACAGTGCATTGAAAAAGTCTTGCACTATCTTCGTGAACAGATAATATGTTTAGGGTTCCGTAACCAAAGAGTAAAACGGGACCCTAGTACTAAGACTTCACCCTACGACTGTCTGTCTGTCTTTCTGTCTATCCGCCTGTCCGTCTGCCGGTTTGTCTGTCCGTCCGTCTGTCACCAGGTTGTACCTATATCTTGAACCATGATAGCTATACAGCTAAAAGTTTCACTATTATACAGTTATATTGATGTTGCCGCTTTAAAAACACATACTAGGATATAATAAAATAAGTATTTTAGGGGGTTTCCATACATCAAACGTGGTTTGTAAAGAACCTTACATATATAATTCCGACTTGCACTTGGCCAGTTTGAATAAATAAAATCCAGCTAACAGCGAATGGTAATGAGATGTAAGCCGATTAGAGTATTATCGTTACTGAAAATAATCTACATATATAAAAACTAATGCCACTTTACGTTGTAATTATATAACTCAAGAGCGGGCTCACCTATCTAAACCAATTGTTTATGTGAAGTTTGCATTAATCAGTCGAGCAGTTCTTTATTTATTGCCTTTAAGGCTCATGGCACATTGTACCGGCACCGCTCCAACCCGGCAAATAACGTGTCATTTAAATTTGAACATTAATTGGTATGACGTATGATATATTTCATAACAACGTGAGTTGTTAGATGGGAAACCGCGCGCTGACAGCCCGCCGTTGGCTTTTTTGTTTTGACGTTATGATATACATCATACGTCATACGATTTAATGTTCAAATTTAAATGACACGTTATTTGCCGGGTTGGAGCGGTGCCGGTACAATGTGCCATGAGCCTTAAAGGCAATAAATAAAGAACTGCTCGACTGATTAATGCAAACTTCACATAAACAATTGGTTTAGATAGGTGAGCCCGCTCTTGAGTTATATAATTACAACGTAAAGTGGCATTAGTTTTTATATATGTAGATTATTTTCAGTAACGATAATACTCTAATCGGCTTACATCTCATTACCATTCGCTGTTAGCTGGATTTTATTTATTCAAACTGGCCAAGTGCAAGTCGGAATTATATATGTAAGGTTCTTTACAAACCACGTTTGATGTATGGAAACCCCCTAAAATACTTATTTTATTATATCCTAGTATGTGTTTTTAAAGCGGCAACATCAATATAACTGTATAATAGTGAAACTTTTAGCTGTATAGCTATCATGGTTCAAGATATAGGTACAACCTGGTGACAGACGGACGGACAGACAAACCGGCAGACGGACAGGCGGATAGACAGAAAGACAGACAGACAGTCGTAGGGTGAAGTCTTAGTACTAGGGTCCCGTTTTACTCTTTGGTTACGGAACCCTAAACATATTATCTGTTCACGAAGATAGTGCAAGACTTTTTCAATGCACTGTATTTCCTAATAAAGCCAATTATGTTCTCATAAAACGTTTTGAATAAGTCACGGTCTACGGATTTTATATTGATAAAATAGTTTTCTCTTGCTGCATTGTGTATTAAAAGTGCATTTTATTTTGTAATACGTGACTGTCTTGCAACTAAGATTGCATAAGAGACATAACTCTTAGGATTTTGGACCGCTTGAAACCTCGGCAGATCAAAGTATAAATTGTACCTAATTTTTAATTTGTTAAAAATTGTTTTCGTTTGGTTATGTGAATTTTATAAAAATAGCATTATAATGCCACCGAATTTGTGGCTTCAGTTGCTTTAAGCTGTCACTGTACAAGAAATGATAATCAGTGAATTTGTCATTATCATAATTAGTCCTTCGCTTTATAGTTTGCCAACCAATACTAGTAGATATACAAGAACGGCTGAGAAACTAAACATTTTAAAATAAATCAACATAATATCTTCTTCTATACATATAAAAATCAAAGTCCTGACTCATTCACTGACTCATTAAGGCAGGGTCCAAATCCGTAAAACTGAAGTTCTGCACAGAGGTTCATCTTAAGACTATTACGCGAGATAAGAAAGGACTTCCCGAAATTCCCACGGGAACGGGAGAAAACGGGATTTTAAATTTTACGTGAGCGAAGCCACTGGTATGTACAGACAACAGCAGGTCAACGTATACGAATCTGTCAAATTTTACCAATCAAACATTAACCTACCTCCATTGTGATAAGGTTGAAAATCGAGTGCAGAAATTTGACAGATTGTGGTAACTTGATGTGCTGTCGTCTGTACAACATTATGTATTGATACTACTTCAGTAGGTGCTTTTTAGTCCATCACTATTGTCAGTTTCATAAAAAATAGGCTTTAATACCTACTGAAGCGAAAAATTACATATTTTTCTAACAATAACACTTTAGAAAATGTCCAGATTACAGAAATACACGTGACTTTGTGTATGTTTGAGAAATAATTATTGAAAGTGCCTCTTTGGGCTAGTTATTTGATTGTTACAATGCAACTGTCTTCACGGTCATAAAGATACGTGCAATCGTACATTGTTTACCTAGTCTTTTTAATTATTTTTTTTATTTAACCGAAGAATAGGCATGATGACAGGGTAAAAAATAAACAAATCCATTTAGTCCATAATTTAGATTATTGCAAAATATTGGACACGAATTTTTTGTTTTTGAAATACTATAAATAATAACAAAGATAATGAGTGACGTCACGCGCAATTTCAACGGTCTATAACTTCGTAATTATCTGTTTAGATGAAAAACGAAAAAATACGTTTGCAATATTTTTTTATAATCTAAAAGACGGACTAATTAGTTTTTTTAGTCGTCATGCCTATTGCCTTACTAATTTAGTTTACCCAATAACTACTGTAAAGAAGGTAGGATTCTTCTTTGGGGTACCGGGCCCTAACCGGTTGTTATGAAATATATCATACGTCATACAAATTAATGTTCAAATTTAAATGACACGTTATTTGCCGGGTTGGAGCGGTGCCGGTACAATGTGCCATGAGCCTTAAAGGCAATAAATAAAGAACTGCTCGACTGATTAATGCAAACTTCACATAAACAATTGGTTTAGATAGGTGAGCCCGCTCTTGAGTTATATAATTACAACGTAAAGTGGCATTAGTTTTTATATATGTAGATTATTTTCAGTAACGATAATACTCTAATCGGCTTACATCTCATTACCATTCGCTGTTAGCTGGATTTTATTTATTCAAACTGGCCAAGTGCAAGTCGGAATTATATATGTAAGGTTCTTTACAAACCACGTTTGATGTATGGAAACCCCCTAAAATACTTATTTTATTATATCCTAGTATGTGTTTTTAAAGCGGCAACATCAATATAACTGTATAATAGTGAAACTTTTAGCTGTATAGCTATCATGGTTCAAGATATAGGTACAACCTGGTGACAGACGGACGGACAGACAAACAGGCAGACGGACAGGCGGATAGACAGAAAGACAGACAGACAGTCGTAGGGTGAAGTCTTAGTACTAGGGTTCCAATTTACACTTTGGGTACGGAACCCTAAACATATTATCTGTTCACGAAGATAGTGCAAGACTTTTTCAATGCACTATATTTCCTAATAAAGCCAATTATGTTCTCATAAAACATTTTGAATAAGTCACGGTCTACGGATTTTATATCGAAATAGTTTTCTCTAGCTGCATTGTGTATTAAAAGTGCATTTTATTTTGTAATACGTGACTGTCTTGCAACTAAGATTGCATAAGAGACATAACTCTTAGTATTTTGAACCACTTGAAACCTCGGCAAATCAAAGTGTAAATTGAACAGACAACAGCACATCAAGTTACTACAATCTGTCAAATTTCTGCAATCGATTTTCAACCTCATCACAATGGAGGTAGGTTAATGCTCGATTGGTAAAATTTGACAGATTCGTATACGTTGAACTGCTGTTGTCTGTACCTAATTTTTAGTTTATTTAAAAATAGTTTTCGTTTTGTTTATGTGAATTTTCTAAAAATAGCATTATAATGCCACCGAATTTGGGGCTTCAGTTGCTTTCAGCTGTCACTATACAAGAAATGATAATCAGTTAATTTGTCATTATCATAATAAGTCCTTCGCTTTATAGTTTGCCAACCAATACAAGTAGATATACGAGAACGGCTCAGAAACAATACATTTTAAAACAATCCAACATACTACCTTCTTCTATACATATAAAAATCAAAGTCCTGACTCATTCACTGACTAATCAAGGCAGAACCCAAACCCGTGAACCCCCAAACTGAAATTTTGCACAGAGGTTCATCTTAAGCCTCTCACGAGAGATAAGAAAGTTTTACGCGGGCGAAGCCGCTGGTATGTATATAATTATGTATTGATACTACTTCAGTAGGTGCTTATTAGCCCATCACTATTGTCAGTTTCATAAAAAAAGGCTTTTATACCTACTGAGGCGAAAAATTACATAGGTATTTTACTAAAAAATGTCCAGATTACAGAAATGCACGTGACTTTGTGTATGTTTGAGAAATAATTTTGGAAAGTGTCTCTTTGGGTACCTAAGTCATTTAATTGTTACAATGCAACTGTCTTTACGGTCATAAAGATACGTGCAATCGTGCATTGTTAACCTAGACTTGTTAAAATAGGTTTTTTATTTATCTGACGATTTGCTTTTTTATTTTAGTTTACCCAATAACTACTGTAAAGAAGGTAGGATTCTTCTTTGGGGTACCGGGCCCTAACTTTTTGTGAAAGAGATCGTCCAAAGAATTACTGGCATTGGCCGTATTTCTGCCGTCCTGGTTGGCTTTATTTCTCTTTGCAGAATGAAGGCTACCGTCAGTGCTTGCATCCGTATCCCAAGGATACTTATTCCGTCACCCAGACAAAATCCTCGCTCTTATATCTGTTACTTCTTAGATATTGATAATGTGGTCTGGTGGGTACCACCGAGTGGAAATCTTTCGATGATTCTTCCTGATTCGATGATCTTCCTTGAATAAAATTATGAGCCAGCGTATAAAATCATCCGAGCTACTTTAAAAGTTATCACATCCATAACTTAACCCTAAAACGCTGCATTAATATGACTCCGTTAGTAAAACAGACCATAACACCGTACTAGCAGCCGAACATTAACCCTTAACTACTCCAAGATGACCATATTAGTTATTATCCTAGTTTATTTTTATGACTACGGAAGATAGCGAACTTTGTTTTCGCTTATTCAGTGATAGTTAAGAGCGATATATTGTCACCGATAAATATTTGATGTAGAAAGTATGGTCTATATTTGCATTTATATAATCCTTTGACTGTTCAACTGTGTCAACATCTGCCTAGCCCTTTCCAATTATATGGGGGTTGGCTTGCAGTCTAATCAGCTGCAGCTATTCAGTTACCAATGTTTTATATTCAGTTGCTGCTTTTTTTTTGTCGCTGGAAAATCATCAGGTACCCCTCCCGTTGTGGGTGACAGTGTGAGGGAGTGTCAGACTTTTGCCGACTAAAACCCACCCTGTTCCTTCTTGAGCCGTTTGTGTACATGGGCCGCGGTAACTCTTTCGTACAATCCCGCAGGGTCTGGCCCTAGTGGGCCCCGACCTGACCTAAGTCTGGATATCAGACTTTCTAGCTTTTGACAAAAGATGTTCAAATGGTCATGAAGCAACAATTCAAAATACCCAAATAGGTATAGTTCGTATCTTACTCATGCCGGGAAAAAACACACAGCCATACCTAATGTAGGTAATCTTGTAATTATTACAGTTATGTGGTAATGGGTTCTCCTTTTCTGATACCTTTTGGGAAATTTGTTGAAGGTACCTAATATCGAAATACAAGTTACTTCCTTATTCCTTTAAAATGTGGAATTTCCATAGCTTTTGAACATAAAGGAAAGATATGGTAAAAGGTATTTAATGACTACTAAGAATTGGACGATGTTTATTTGTTGTATATGGTGGCTTTGTTTTACTCTACGGATTAAGGTATGGTTTACGTATTAAATAAGAGATGATTGATGACTATAGACAAACATGACTGGACGACAGCACATCAAGTTACTATAATCTGTCAAATTTCTGCACTCGATTTTCAACCTTATCATAATGTAGATAGGTTAACATTTGATTGGTGAAACAGATTCGTATACGTTGACCTGCTCTTGTCTGTACATCACCAACACATTTTCTTTAAATCTTCGAAATATAAATAAAGATTACTTTGCCTTAAATAATAGTACATGTAAATAATTAAAACCTCCATCATTCCAAATTCGTTTTAAATCCTGTCAACCATTCAGTATTCAAAACTTCGACACGTCGATACTAAAAAACCTATAAAAAATAAAAATGAATCATCAAAACTGATTCCGAAGCGACGTCGACTGTAGGTATTACGTAATAAACAGTCCAATAAATAAACTTCCTACATTTTTAACTCGGGGAAAAAATGGTCTGTCGAAAGAATTGAGAATTGCAATTTTTACTTTTTTTGTGTGTGAAAAAAACTGGCAGTTTTTCAGATATAACCTGATAATAATGTAGCAATGTCACTGATTGTGACGTCACTAACAAAAGAAGAGCATTTGTTAGAAAAATCGAATTCTTTGAATTAGTATGTTATGATTTTCATTTATTTGTTTACATGCATGTAACCTAAGCCGATGAAGCATCATTGGGCGGGAGGTGGCGCCCGGGTGTCACCACTGCGCGGACGGTCCAGAGGACACGGTGGAGCACACCGTGGAGGTGTGTCCTGCCTGGGATGGGCACCGCCGTGTCCTCGTAGCGGCAATTGGCGGCGGCGACCTCTCGCGCCCAGCCCTGGTTCAAGCCATGGTGCGGGGCGAGAGGGAATGGGATGCCGTCGCCTCCTTCTGCGAAGCAGTTATGCTGGAGAAGGAGGCGGCGGAGCGGCTGCGAGTCCGCACTGGCCATCCCGGCCGTTGCCGTGGACCTGGTAGACACCACGGGCGTCGGGTGTCAAGAGATGACTCCCGGCCACCGTAGGCGTGGGTCTGTGGGCGGTGAGTTTCGGGTGGCTCATCGTCCTTCCGTCTCCTGAGAGACGACAGGCCCGTGTCGGCGGCGCGCGTTGTTCCACGCGCTCCTCAGAGAGTGTCAGCAAACCCCTGCGGGGCCCACTAGGGCCAGAGCCCGTCGGGGCTGCGGGTTGTTCGAAAGAGTTACCGCGGCCCTGGCACACAAAGGGCTCCCGAAGGAACACGGTGGGTTTTAGTCAGTAAAAGTCTGACACTCCCTTCCGCTGTCACCCACAGCGGGAGGGGTCATACTGATGATTTCCCATCGATAAAAAAAAAAAAAAAAAAAAAGCCGATGAAGCATAAGGATGCTTTATACAGAAGAGGCGATAATCATCGAACTCGAATGTATAAAACTTTTAGCTTCTTCTCATGACTTATACCCACCTCGCCCAATAATTTTCTTACCAGAATATCATAAAGCCACATTCACAAATGACGTGACTTTCTATGAGTAAAATCTCGGTTAAACACAAACCTCATTTCGTTGTTATACTAGAATAGGTAAAAACAAGTTTGACTTGAAAGCAAAAGACGTCGTGGATACTATTTCACGCAATTCATTCTCGTCCTATAAGTAAAGGTATCTATAAAAGATAATCCTATCACATAAATATCAGGCTAAGCAACAAACAACAAAGCCCAATAGGCTGATAAAATCCGAAGTAAGTGAAGTGGAATAAACTTAATGTACCGAAAGACCTTCACTAATTATCCGCATAATACGCATTACGGGCTCTGACCCTTACTGACGGGCTGATGGATTGGGTACCATGTTTACAATCGTAGGATGCCTGGATTATGTACTAGAAAGTTCTTTGAAAGACCTACTTCTAGTGAAGTTTACAAGTATGTGATAGATAGGTCAAAACATCGTAGAAAAAGTTTTAGAATTTGATTCATTCAGAAAATTTGGAAATTGAAATGAATGAAAATAATAAATATTTTTACTTTCAAAATGTCTTGCCAGAGAGGATTCTGCTCACGCCTGAATTAAAAGGGTTTAATGTTTGATAAACAAACTATATTGATGCAAAATTAACCAAAATCTGTTCTGTAGTTTTTGCTTAAATTATTAACAAATACGCTAATATCCAAAGTTAAAAAAAAAATGTGGGTAATGATGTGATTAATTTTGTACTTACATTTTGTACTTATCGTCTTTTTATCGTAACGGTACAAAATCGCCATCTCAATTATTGTACACAAAAAGATGTTAAAATTCTGATAATTTATCGTTGCACTAATTAACTTATTACACGATCATATACTTAAATATTAATTACAGTTAATATACCAAGCAGTTAAATAATCTAAAAGCATAGTAAACGTTGATTGAACAAATTGCGTTAAACTTTCTCTAGCGTGAAATTATGTAAACACTATTATTTGAATTTATTAAGTTCCGCACTTTATTTATGGAGATCTTTAACTGTTTTGATTGAATATGATGATATCTTTATTATTTCCTTGGTAAGGGTGATGAAAAGTATACTATAACCTGCTCAGGAGTATGAATAATCCGTCGAGTAATTTTTGTTTCTATAACGGTCATACAGAAAGACAAACAGACAGACAGACAGACAGTCAGTCAGACAGACAAAAATTTGACTGATTGCATTTTTGGCATTAGTATCGATCCCTAATCACCCCCTGGTAGTTATTTTGGATATATATTTCATGTACAGAATTGACCGCTCTACAGATTTATTATAAGTATAGATATAGAAAGATAGATGTAGCTCTGCAGGCATCGCATCTTGCAATAACAAGCTAGGTATTTCCCACAATTTTACCCAAACCTGGATAAAATTTGGCTTTAGCTACTCAGGATACACTAATCAAATGGTTAAAACATTATTAGAATCGGTCCAGTAGTTTCAAAGCCTTTAGGCTACAAACAAACGAACAAAAATATATTTTCTCTTTATTATATTAGTACAGATATATTCAACGGAATTATGGTTCAATTATATCGTAGTTCCGTAACGAGCTATTCAGATAATTACTGCGTTTTGCATTACGAATGAGTTGCATCGCACTTTTTTAATGCAAAAAAATGCATAATTGCATATCAAAGTTATATATTACTTACATGTTTTTTTCTGCATGGTGTGATGCAGTGGAATGAGGATCATGTTATGAGGAAGGTTTTGAGCATGAATGTGGTTGGAGATTGTTGAAGGGGACGACCGGAGAAACGATGGATGGATTATGTGAAAGTCAATATGGCTAGGAAGAATGTTACTTGTGAGATGATGGCAGATAGAAGAATATGGAAGAAGTAAATATGTTGCGCTGACCCCAAAAGGAATAAGGGCAGGAAAATTATGACATCTTATTCGGGAGTATATTTTTTATGGATTTTGATTTGAAGAAGTATGGAAACTGCGTTCTGATTATTCTATTATATACTTTTATGGTGATTGTAATATCCAGTACTCACAAGTATGAGGGTGTGGGTTCGATTCCAGATCAGGCAAGTACCTACCAATGCAGCTTTTTTAAGTTTGTAGGTATGTACTTTCTTAGATAAATATCTGATTAAATAAATTATATCTGATTAAAGGCGTAGGAAAACATCTCGAGGAAACCTGGACTATAAAGTCTGAAAGCACCAACGCGCATTGAGCAATCATGGTGATCAACGCTCAATCCTTCTTTGTGTGAAAGGAAGCCTGTGCCCAGCAGTGGGACGATAATAATGTGATAAAAGAAAGACTCAATATATGATATATGAATAAACATCTTCAAAGTCAAAAGTGATTGCTTATTAAATATAATTATCATAAAACATAAATCTTTGGCAATTATTACGGGTCGTCAAAAGCCAGAAAGTCTGACAACCCGTCTTATTAATGGGTGCCAGGTTGCCCGGGTAACTGGGTTGTGGAGGTCAGACAGGCAGTTGTTCCAAAAAACACTGGTGAGATTGGAAGCTCACCTCAACGTAGTTGGGAAAAGGCTAGGCAGATGATGATGTCATAAAACAACATGATATTTTCTAGTCAATGTTAAATAAAATCTATTGAAAGCACTTTCTCATGTGATTCATGAAAGAAAAGAATGTTGTAATATTATTATGTTGATTAATAGATTTACAATAAGCTGATTATTGCTTCCATTCTCATGATTCACATGGTTACCTATGAAAACTTATTATTAGTTCACCTGTACCATAGTTACATAAATATTGAAATCCAAATAACATTCCTTTTTGAAAGAACTTAAACATCAACTAAATGAATTACGTGTGAAACATCGTAGCTTGACTTTACCATTAAAATAAAATAAAAATAATGACCAGTATCGGTCATGATTTAAGGTGGATTTCTGTAATCTATCTATCCATTGATTTGGGATTAGGGATTAGAGACTGAAGTTTGGCGTTATAAGATACTCATATCTTTCAATTTCTTCAAGAAATTACACATTTTAGTTCTATGTTGAAAAAATAAATAATAACGGTTATAATTGAAGACATGATTGGATGATATGTAAAGTTTATTTTATATACATTTATACCCTGTTCACGATAACGTTAGAAAAAAGAGGCTCGCAGAAGCAGGAGTACGATACCTTTTGTTTCAAGTTAAGTTCAAATAATTTGAATAAATAATATGTATGGCATACAGTAAATTATTTCCTATCTATGTACTCATCACGTGGTGAATGACGTGAAATGAAATAGTGTTTAGTAACAATAATTTTGTATACAAAATTAATAAATTAATACAATGGAGATGACAGGTGACTAATTTTATTCTGTCAGTCATCGTCCTCTGTTGATGACGGTGATGATGATGATGAACAAGTTCCACCAACGTTAAAAATTAAACTTTCAACGACATTATGTATTATGCTACCAAGTTGACAAAACTTTTCCTCTTCTTTAATCGTATTAACAAAGCAAGATTGCCATTTCTCTGTCATAATATATATTAGTGCTTGAGGAAGTGACCGCTTCATTCTCACACTTCTAATTTAAACGATTTATTATTTCGGGCAATAATAACAGTAACAATAAACAACAAAATCACGAAAATTCAGTTATAACGAGAAAAGGCGTACTCACACAATTTGACAGATCATATTTGACAAAACCTCCCAAAATTAAAAATTCACGTACTGCCATAGTTTATGAAGATAATAGAGTAAGATTTTGGTTTTGGTAGAAATACGTGTAAACGTTTTGATACTATTAGATTTTAAACAACGACAGAATATTACAAAAAAACAATATTAAATGAAAGCCTTATAATTTCGTATGGTCGATAGGTTAAATAAGAATAATTATGCGTGGTAGCTGCTATTAAAATTAATTATTTTATTTTCCTTGCTTTGTGATTCCATAAGTTAACTAAACGAAAATTTTCGATATTATACATTTTGTGACTTAGTCTGAGACTGTCTGAAAAAATTGACAGTGACGTGAAAACATTCCCAGTACTCTCTACCCCTGCTTCTTTTAGATTTTTTTAACGTCGTCACGACAACAGAATGTAAAAATAAACGTTATTAAATGGAAATCTTGTAATTTCAGAAAGTAGATAGGTTAAATATGTACAATTAAGTGTGCCGGCTGTTATTTAAATTAATTATATTTTTTCCACATCAATCTTGAGCGAAATCATTTTTGTTGTAATTTTATTTTAAAGTGGACGCCTAAAAGAGCCTTATTAAACTTCTTTCTATTCCTATCGCGAACAGACCATAGTATATTTAGCACCTTTATAAGATGCAAAAAAAAATGTTAAAAAAACATTACATATACTTATACCCTTCATCTACCCATGACTTCAATTACTTAGCACTATAATCGTTTTAAACTTTGTAAGTAAAGGCTTGCAATATAAACAAAAAAGTGCAAAAAAAGCGACCACAAATCCATCAACATTCCCAATGTCACCAAATGCAACCTTACTCTCTAAAATCAAACAAAATCGCATTGGCGCACATTACTAACTAGCGTGCAGCTGTTAAGGACAGCAGTTTCCCACTTACTTACTCACTCCTCGCCTAGCCATTGTAACCGCAGTGCTTGCACCGAACACACGGATGAAACCGCGAGTGCAGTGAAGTGAAAAATATGTCAAACACCAATTGGATCCCGCCTAACATCGCCGCGATCTGCCCAGAACAACAAGCCCCTTTGACGCAATGTACCAGCACGGGGTACCTGTTCCTTGCTCTAATATCCCAACTATACAGCGGCTCAAATGACAATCAACATAAGGACTTCCTAAGCTATTGGGATGCTCCAATAGGCAGTGACCCAATGGATTTGTCACCGTACTACGACAGCAAACAAATTCCCTTAGGACCGCTTCCGCAGAAAACAAAAAATATACATCCGATAGAACCAAGTAAACATTTGCTACAAGACGATTTTTTCTCTGAAAAGCGAAGCCCTACGGTCAAAACTACGACCAAGGTGTTCAGTCATGGACCAGGCCGTAGTCGGGGTATATCCCAAGTATCATCGTATTTCCCAACATTTGACTTCGAGAAATTTAGTTCGTCTTTAAAAAAAGATTATGATTCTGACCGATTTGGTTTCGATAGTCAGAAAAAGCTGGAACCGTATTCGGGGTCTGATTACTCGAATCCTTTCCCATATCGTCGTGCTGATGATCATAGCGAGTTTGAGGAGCAGCTATTTATGGACGCGGAGCCCTCGAATTCTGCGAAAGTTTCCGTGAAAGCAGAAGTGAAGATGGGTGCTAAAAGTCGTAAGAAACGGCAGCAGGTGGAGACGTATGATTTCATTGTGGTTGGTGCTGGCTCAGCTGGGTGCGTGGTTGCTAATCGGCTATCAGAAGTTAAACAATGGAAGGTGAGTTATTATTTTTATTCATTTTTATACATATTTTGCCTGAAACATTCGTTATACTTTTTCAGCTAATAACAAATGGATCTTGATTAAAGATAAACATGATATGGACGATTTTTTGAAGTGAAAACTTCTTTAGCGGCGTTGAGCACTTTTTGTATGGGGAAAAATATATAAACTCGCGACAGGTATCACGTGACCGAAATATGAAACCCGAAATCGTGAAACCCGAAATTCCATACAAATTCCGTAAGTACAGGTCGGTAAGATATTTTATGACGTTTCAAACATATGAAATTTGACAATAGTGTCAGGCTTAGTAATTATCTTTTAAAATCATAGATGGAGTTTGGGTTTTTATTTTTATAAAATGAAATGGTGCCGGAGTATCTTTAGGTTAGCATCCAGGCTACATCAATAAACTCAAAATATATATTTCAATAATTTTAGCTCAACCATAACCCTCAAAATCGAGGAAAGACATGTGAGAAAAAATGTGTTGCGCCATCTACAATTTTTCAAAGACAAGTAGTCAGTCAAGTATGAAAGTACGAGTATAGTTTTTATTCTTCAAAATCATAGATGGAGTCGTGCTTAATTTTTAATTATATTTATCTTTAGTTTACCTTCCAGTACAGTCATAGGGACAAAATATTTTTTTGAGAAACTCTCAATATCGAGGGCAAGTGATAACAGTAAAAGGTATTTGTGCACTTTCTTCATTCCATAATCTCAAAAAAATATCAAAAACGCATAAAGTTAATATTCATGTTTTCACTTCTGCCAGCACTCCCGGAGTGCAACCCGGTGTTTTTTTTTTCGTAATTTTCTATCACACTGTCGGTCATGCTATAAAAAATATTTATCTAAACTCATTCAAAATGAAAAAATATTCAGTTTAAAAATAAAGCTGTTTAAGTAATGTTATATCCCTGGTAATTGATATGTATTATTTTAATAAACGTAGATTCATATCAGAATATTAATGTGTAAGTTTAACGCAACACACATTTACCTACAAATAATCGATTCTGATTTTATCAATTGATTGAAGCGAAACAATTTGTTAATAAAACTTATGTAAATTAAACACTGATTTTGACTGCTATTCGACAGTTGTTTTTGTTTAATAATTGGTATACAATTGTAACTTATATGCTATTTTGGATGAATTTTGATGATTTTTTTATGAATGTTATAAAGCTGGAAAGTTTGTTCCTTTTATTGAATTGAAATCTCAGAAACTACCGCTTAGATTGGACAAATTCAGTGTTAGATAGACCATTTATTGTGGGTCCTTTTTATCCGTGTGCACTAAGTATCACCAAATATGGAAAACGTCATCACAGCATGGAAGCTAGTAGTTTATACCACTCTATAGTTTCTTCAAAATCCGTTCATTAGTTTTTAGGTACATGAAAGACTAACTAACGTTCTCACTGTGGTGAGATTTTTCTTTTGTACCATTAAAAAAACCTGACTCCGCCTAATTTCTATACGAGTATCATCTGCCTAGCCTTTTCCCAACTACGTTGGGGTCGTACCTGATACCCATTGGTAAAACTGGTTGTCAGACTTTCTGGCTTCTTACTACTCGTAACGACTGCCAAATATGGTCAAATGACAGCCGGGTTAACCTGTTAACCACGGAAGAACTCGTTATGACAAGATGGTCACCCATTCACGGACCGACCGCGCCAAGGGTTGCTTAACCTTATGATCGATCGATTCGCGCGGCTTTGACTTAGCCACGAGCTCTTCCAAAATTTCTATACGAGTAATTATGTAATAAAAAATTTTTTTCACAAAATTACGAAACTATTCTGCAACAGACAAGAGTCTAATCAACAACAAAGGCAATTTCTGACTGTCTGCACCTAACCAAAAATAATTATCAATACTTCATTGACAGCTACTTTTACAATTACAATGAATACTGAAACAATAATGAAATCTATTATAATATTAATTGGTCTTTTACAAAGAGACTGTAATTGTTCGGCGGCGATTTCACTCGGGTCATGATTTTGAACTTGACCAGAGATAATTGGTGAAGTAAAATTCAAGTTTACCTTGTAAGAAATTCAACTTTAGGTACAACAGTTAAAAGTCATTGTATTAATTGTGTAGTTGTGTCCAGTGCTATTACTGAAAATAAGATTTAAGGTCCGTTTATACGTTGCGATTTCATTGCAATAGGTAAATGGTCGCCTGTCAAATATTCCTGCAATAAAATGGCAAGCAACGGGCAATGAAATCGCAATGTGTAAACGATAGACTTTCCTGACTCCCCCCTTTTCTTAAGACTTTCCCTGTCCCATGATACACACCAATTGTTTAACTATTGTGTCTACCTTGTGGACAGTGAATATGTTAAAATTGATGTCCAAGTCAATCGTCTAGGACTTTTCGTTTTTAGTGTTAGTTTGCAACCAAAAAAAAATACTTTAAATGCACGATATGTGTAAGTCTGCATTCAGTCTTACCAAGGGGTGCCGAATTTTCCAGCTATATATAGTAGGGCTGTGAAGTCAAATAGGCAGTCAATCCATGTAAAACAGTGCTACTCATTCAAGCTGATCCCAATATTATAGTTGGGGAAAGGACAAGTAAATAATTTATGAAGGAGAAAGATATTTCCGAAATAAACACAATAATTAATACAGCCTTAGTCCTTATGTTCGCTTACCCGACCACACCTTTACAACTTATATTTTTCAACATCTACAAGACAATACGTGCAAATTAATAATACACTTTCCCATAGTTTATTCCTATACTTTTCATTTAAACATTGACTAATAACTTAATAACATTAACCTCATTATGACATTCCGTGGAAAAGTTACATGACACAACTAAATATAACAATTGACAGCTTATAATTTATGTATGTACCTAGTAATTCTTTTATCAAAATATTTGTATGAAAGTAAACCTATTGTTTCCGCAGTTATGTGATACAATTAATCATTTCAAATCGTTTCCCTTTTGACTTTTGATACTCTTTGATGTGTATATTTTTTCGATATAATATACAATGCACATAATATTTTAGTGTAAACCTAGGTTTATAAAAAAATATGTAAAATTACCTAAATCTTTGTGGTTTCACTTTTTGTAGGACACAACTAGGTTGTATTTTTAAACTTTAAGGGTAATAATGACCTTTATAATCTGATAACTATGCAGGGCTTAATATTCGGCTTTGTGAAAGGATATTCGTCAACAATATAAATGTCTAAATCCACGGTTAGATTGGTTTTTCCTTCACGTAACCATCTTACGTGACGTAAGTGACAAAATACCCATAACAGTTTGTTATTTCAACTTTTTCTTATTTCTTTTTCAGAATTAAATCTCGAAGTATAGCACTAATAATTTGTTTTAAACAATAAAAATTTAAAAAACGTAGAAGCAGGATGGTCCTTCTTGGTCACTTTGGACCTACATGTATAAATTCACAAAAAGTTAATACATAAGTGTAACTTAATTAAATTACAATATATTAGAATAACAAGAGATAAAAAATGTTAATTGTTCATTTGTGTTTGTCTGGCAGTCACGCTTTGTTGAATATTCGATACGAGGTGTTACCTAAATTAAGAGTTCATGACTGTAACGTACAGTTTACTAAGTTAATTTACTAAGAAGTTTTATTTAATAACGTGATGTTTTTTTTTTTAATTGGGTTATCGGGTTGCCCGGGAGGTTAGATGTAAAACACTGGTTCTCAGCTGCATACGGTAAGACTGGAAACCGACGTCAATGCAATTAGGAAAAGGCTAGGTTAATTTAATAATATTTATTTGATTTCAAATATATTTTTAAAATTTTGAGAACAAAATTAAACAAGTCATTCAACCATGTAAATATTTAAAACCGTTGTTAATAGGAATTCACTTACCTACATACATAAGTATATCCACAATAGCAAAACCCACGTGTGGAATATATGTATTAAAATTTACCAGTCAGACCACAATAATAGTAACCTATAAATTTTATTTTTGTCAAAGTATGTATTACATGTGTTTGTTTTTTGCTGTCTATACTAAGATGACGTAGTCATTCAAATCCAAATTGAAATAGTAATGCTTCCGAGGAATGTGTGAAATCAATTTAAATTATTTATTTATATACGATGCGGTTGTGATCAATACAATCTATCTCAATGTCAAGGTTTTTGACCGGATTGTAGTTTGAGTGTAGGCAATGTTCGGCGGCGACCTCTCGCGCCCAGCCCTGGTTCAAGCCATGGTGCGGGGCGAGAGGGAATGGGATGCCGTCGCCTCCTTCTGCGAAGCAGTTATGCTAGAGAAGGAGGCGGCGGAGCGGCTGCGAGTCCGCACTGGCCATCCCGGCCGTTGCCGTGGACCTGGTAGACACCACGGGCGTCGGGTGTCGAGAGATGACTCCCGGCCACCGTAGGCGTGGGTCTGTGGGCGGTGAGTTTCGGGTGGCTCATCGTCCTTCCGTCTCCTAAGAGACGACAGGCCCGTGTCGGCGGCGCGCGTTGTTCCACGCGCTCCTCAGAGAGTGTCAGCAAACCCCTGCGGGGCCCACTAGGGCCAGAGCCCGTCGGGGCTGCGGGTTGTTCGAAAGAGTTACCGCGGCCCTGGCACACAAAGGGCTCCCGAAGGAACACGGTGGGTTTTAGTCAGTAAAAGTCTGACACTCCCTTCCGCTGTCACCCACAGCGGGAGGGGTCATACTGATGATTTCCCATCGATATAAAAAAAAAAAAAAAAGTGTAGGCAATGTAAAACAAATTGCATAAAAATTGGGTAAAAATTTAATGAAATACAAATACGGTATGTTTTCTTTGACATTAAACGCAGTTTGTGTTTTTTTAAGTGAAAATATTTATTACCAAAAAAAAAAAAATTTTATAGGATTATTGCGACAACGTTACTTCGGTAAAATTTCGGACCGATGTACCTAAGCATTAAAAAGTGGTTATAAGCTTAACTACAGGAGAGATTCGTCACTAAGCCAATTCTACATTAACATCTAAAGCTACTATAACTTTTCACGTATAACAATTGACTAGGATACCTACCAAACTTACGAAATTCACCCTAATTATTCAGCACATTCTATGTACCTCCTACATAAACTAACATACTCCATAATGTACCAGTTTCTCACTAATGACTAACGCAGCCCTTTTGCGAACAAAGTTAGTACATCGTCAGTAATTAGGCTAGAACGATTTCTTGTTTAACCTCTTTGACCTTGGTCTAGTGAGTTTTCTCGATGTTACAATAGTTCTGTGTAAAATACCTCTTTCTTGTACAAAGATCACGTATTGATATTTGATAAATGTAGTTGCAAAGGTTTTTTTTGGTTTTCATTTTTTTTGCAATGAAGTGTAACGGTATCATTGATGCTAGACAAGTATGACCATCAAAAATAGGAAAATAATAGTGTGGATTTTACTTTTGAAGGTAAACAGAATTTTCAAAATTAAAATCAAATTATCTTGGAGATATAGTAAAAGTCTATATTAACAAAGTTGAGACATTTTTTATCAGTTTTTATTCTGCAATTGTAAAAAAAATCATGACCCTGAATAATCATTCTCATAAAGTCACTCATTGCACTAAAGTATGTACTTCCGAAAACAATTCATTCAAACACTTAAGAAACTTAAAACATTGGATTAATCGCTAATAAAAAAATGTAATAAAGAACATTGTCGTAAAGGCCAATTAAAACACGTATGCACGCCAGTGCAATGTTGAGAAACTTTAAGCAAGTATAGTGTCGCAAAGGCTGCACTAAAGTGCATTGTAAGGAGATAATTTGTCGGCATTCGAGCGTAGGAGACATGATTTTAAATAAAGATAAATTACTTTCGGCAATTTTCTAAAATTATTAATCTCTTGCTACATTCAATTAAGTCGTGGTGGCCTAGTGGATAAAGCACCAACCTTTCAAGTATGAGTGTGTGGGTTCGATTCCAGGTCAGGCAA